>JANBXA010000741.1:39250000-39375000 GCA_030556225.1 Cricetiscus sungorus
GCAAGTCAAGATCTAAGTATAAATGGGAAAATGACTCAAGAAGTACTCCTGTAACTGAGGAATTATCAACAACTGATGATGGCCAGGAGTATGGTGGTAATTTCTACCATAATGTGGGACCTGAGAAGCTATCCATGCTCAATTTTGTGATTCTATACCAATACATGTACAGGCGGCACTGAATGGACTCTTTGGGTATTAAAATAACTAAATAGATAATAGAAGAATTTGGGGGAGTAATGGTAATCTATGAAAGACTTTATACATATGAACTATAAGTGTATTTTACTAAAACTATATTTTTAAAAATATGATTAAAAAGATACTGGTTGTAACTGAAAGATTCTTGGTCTAACAACTTACAAGTGAGAACATATATAAATTCTAATAAAGAAATAAAGTAAATGATATCTTACAATGAACAGAAGATTTTGAGCATGAAATATTCAGTATGACAAGAGACATTTGAGTGCCTTTCGGTTAAATAAGAAACGATGGGTCCAGTAGAATGGTTCAGTGAATAAAGACAGTTGCATCCAGGTCTTATGACTTGAATTTGATGCAGGACCTCACACAGTGGATGCATAATAGAAACTGCAATATAAGCTAACATTTGAAAACATTGGGAAAGCTACTGAAAAGGGGCTTTTGATCGATACATATCCATATAATAGTTACATAAGAAAATAAAAGTTCTGATATACTAGAATGCATTATTACTGTTATGTAGTGTTTTATTGACCTATCATTTTAAAAGAAAGCAAATTTTGAAGATGAAATATTTGGTAAAGTAATTTTATTATTATCTTTAAAATTCCACTGTTTAAAACAATAAAAATTATACAAAAGTTTAAAAAATGTATTTTGAGCAACTTGAAAAAATATGCATTGCCAATTGCCATTTTGGGAAGGGATAATATAGAAGCTTCAATGCACTGAATAAATTATTAAAAAATGAATTTAAATATGACAATGTTGTGATCTATGTTGGTGCATTAAACACTATGTCATTTAATTCACTTGTCCAAACAAAATGCAAGTTTGACAAAAACTGGGACTCTTTGAAAGTGTTGAACTAACAGTTTACTTCAAAGCAAATATTCCAAGCCTGATGGAAGTTTCTTGAACATCCCCCCTCAAATATATGTCGTATTTGTTTAATTATGTGAAAATTTTTTGCTGTTTTACCTTGCCCATGTAAGGTACCTGATTGCTCTAATACAAAGCTGAATGGCAATAGTGAGGGAGGAGTTATAGGCAGGACTCTCAGGAAGGAAGAGTGATTAGAAGAAGGAATTTAGGCTCAGAAAGAAAATAAGAGACACCAGTGATCAGACAGACAGATGTTACGGCAGGTTTTTTCCCCGCCCTGTGCCATGGTCCCGCTGCCACGTGAGCTCCAAATAACTCTCAGAGACTCTGTATTTGATACAATCCTGTTGGCCAGTTACCATTATTGTTTATGGGCTAGCTCTGCCTTAATTATTAACCTATTTCTACTTTTATAAGTATTTCCACGTGGTCGTCTTATCGGGGAGACATGGCAGGTGTCCTGCTTCTTCCCCTGGGATACATCTTGACTCCTCCTTCCCACTTCCTCTTTCCTTCTCCTAGTCTCCTAGCCCCGCCTATCTAGTTTTCTATTGGCCAACAGGGCTTTATTAACAAGTATGAGAAACATATATACAGAATAACATCTCCCATCAGACAGAAAAAGAGGAAGCAAAAAAAAAAAAAAATAGGACATATAGAAGGAAAGAAAGGTAAAAAGCCTGTAGGCAAATGTAGATTAATAGAAACAGGTCAAATTAAGTTAAAATAGCTAGTGGGATAATTCAAAGCTGAGGTTAAGCATTCATAATTAATAAAAAGACTCCATGTCTTTATTTAGGAGCTTGTTGACAGCACAAAGGAAATGCCAACTACACAATCTTCCACTAGTGATCCTCTGAAGTATGGCAAAATCATTCTGTAGGTCATTGTGTGTATGTCAATAGTATGTACCCTGTAGCTTTACCCCACAGACATTCGCAGCTTGGAGGCTGCTTTACTACAGAGCCTGCTCCTACAAATATTAGCTAAACCTACACCCTTGTGCAGATGTATATATTAATCTAATATCTTTATCTGAAATGGCCTTATCTCCTTGTTCAGCATATACAACAATTTTATCTCTCTGTATATGTGTACATTGAAAGCATGCTGAACTTTTGGCTTGCTGTGGCTTCTCCATCTGAGAACTCAGACCAGCGTATCTCAGGTTTTGTGTGTCTGTGTGTCTGTGTTTCTATCAAGTTTTCTATCCCATGTCACCTCTAGTCAAGATCCTAGGACACTAGCCATGCAACAAGCGGTGACATCCTATGTTCTTCTGCAGCAATCTGTGTTGGTTGATCTTTACGCACAAAGAAAAGATCCTTAGTGTTTCTAAACTCAGACAGTCCCAGGGAATTCACGCCTGGCCCAGAGGGACAAAATGGGATGGATATTATATTATAATCTCAAAAACCATTTATTGAAAAGACACTAGAACAAATTTTTAACTTTTGTTAAACTTTTGTTAACTCTCAGAGTTCCAATCAGCACATTAATTTTACAACTCTCTTGACTTTAATGAAAGTTTAAAATCTTAATAAACTTTTCTCTTTATGCCTGGGATTTCCACGCAAGTTTTAAGTGTGATATAAAACAATTTTCCTTTTTATATTTTGAATGGGTATTATTTAAACTTTTTCAAAGCTCAAAATTCCATTGGAATGTTCCTTATTTACAAAAAATGAATGAGAGTTTCTATTCAGCTATTTGCTTTTTTAACCCCACTGTTTATAAAGCTTCAGGACAATGAACAAATAGTTACTTATTTTTTGTCTCATCAAATATAGTTGATAAATTTTTAATATTATGTAAGACATTCCACTTTTAAACGTTTTTGATGATTAAGACTTCACACCATAATCATTTCAGAAATGAAAATGAATTTTGCTATCTATGCAAAATATCAATGTTTCTTTTAAGAATTATTGCTTTTTGAATGATTTAGTTGTTAGGAAGCAAATTACACATAAAAGGTTCAAGCCAAAAATGACATGAATATATAATTATTTTTCCACATATTTCTCTAAATAAAGTTACTTCTCCAATACAGATATGAGTAGTAAGGAAGATCCAGGGCTATTGTGAGGGACATGATAAATGGAGTCATGAAAAAAAGCAATTTTTAATTTAGGGAACTCTATCAATCTAGAGAGTCCATGAATATTTCCTATTAATTCAGTATTCTAGAAGTAGATGAGAGATAAAGAGTTCTTCCAAGAGAAAGAGCAACATAAAACAAGGCACTATAATTATATCAACATCTATTAAAATGTCCATGATTTGAAATCAATGGTAGTTTCGTATTCCAGTCAGAATGGTAAACATCTAATTTTGTGTATGAAATATTGGGATACACTTGAGTTAAGGTCTTTCTTCTGAGAAACATTTTAGAAACATCTTAGAAACTCAGGCTGTAATAAATAACCTTGCAAGGTGCTATGTATATCCTTAGTCAGAATGCTCTCTATATAAACATAATCTTGACTTTCACCTACTATAAATTTGAAGGAATGTAATCATCACCTTTGTTTTCATTTTTTTCATTTCTTAATATTTTCTCATAACTCAGTCTCAATTATTACAAGTGCTTAGACAATTTAGTTTATTTATAAACAGTGTAAATGCATAGATATTCACTTTATATACTAAAAGAAAAAGTATTAGTGAATAAAGAATTTCTACAGGAAAATTCAAATACAGTAAATTTGTGAAGTCAGGGGTGTATAAGAAAAACGAGAGAACACACTCAACACATACCATGTAAAAAAAATGCTCCATAATAGTAAAGATATGATAATTATGACAAATAAGTCTAAGTCATGGATACTGCTGTTTACATGTCTGTCTACCAGAAGCATAAGGTTGTAGAGATCTCCATCGAATTTTTCAATAGAATTTAATGCTGTCGCTATTAGGTAAGTATCACAATCCCAGCCTTTGACACCAATGGTCTAAAAATATTTAAGCCCTAACATATTTATCCCCATTATATATTATCAGTCACATTCCCATGTCTTCTTTTAAAATTACATTGCGTGTTTATTGTGTATTTCTGCGTGTGTGCATGTCAAGGAAGGCATTGAAGGAAGGCATATGTAGATCAGAGGACAAACTTCTAGAGTGGGAATCTCCTTCTAATATATGGTTTCCAGGGATCAAACCAGATCCTCAGGCTTTGAATTAGTGCTGTCACTGGGTGAGTCATATCTACTGCCCCATCATAGCTTTTTATGTTAAACCAGAAAAACAGCTTCCATGTAAATTTGAGAAAATAGCTACTCACTTTCTGTAGAGATTTGCTCTTTTGCTGAACTTTTGGAAAAAATTATTCCTTTGCTCATCTAATTAATTTTTATATTAATATATTTCTGGTAAACTTAATTTTATAAAATATGTCCTATGTAAATTTCTATAATTCTGTAGTATAATGATATTCAATTAAATATGAATGAAAGAACATATAACACAGGTTGAAGAACACAAGGAATATTAGAGTTAGAAATATAGAGGCCATGTGACTATATAGACAACTAAAGTTATAATAGCATAGAATCAACTCTATAAGCATATGCTAATATAAAATCAATAACAAAATATTCCTTAATTTTGCTATTTCTCAATATTACTTTACTTTATCCTGGTAAATTTAAACACAGAGAAGATTACTGAATTCCCATGGACGTTTAAAGAACTGGTAGTTCTTCAATTTGTAAATATTTACATTTTTCCTCTTCAAGGAACTTAGAAATCCATTTTAGGAAAATAGTTCATAAGCATTTTTAATGCTCAATGGGCTCTCTTAATTCCTCTTAAAAACACTTTTTAATTTAAATACTTAAATATCAAGCTTTAACACCCATTGGAAACTTATCAAATAAATCATCTCTTTATTTATGTTACTGTTTTAACCAAGTAACTTGTGCATGCTAGCCAAGTAATGTGTATTTCTAGTTTCAAAGTACCAATTCTTACTCACAAAAAAGTTATTTGATATTCATGTCAAAATGGGCAATCTCATTATCTATATGAAAAAACTTGAAATAATTATTTAATACTAAAAACCTGGCCAGCATGAATTGTAAAGAGAACAGGAAGCCATGGGAGAGCCTGAAGTGAGGTAAGTGAATAGAAAAGTAATATGATTATATTATAATCTCCAAAAATCAAAGAAAAATTTAAACGTACATGAAAGTTGAAATAAAAGTAACTAGACTTCTATAGTCACAATCCAAACTTGTTATTTGAAAACACGTATTTATAATTTTAGCATATGTATTTAATATGCATAACAAAATAACAATTCAAATTCCTAATGAAATATCTTTATGCAGTACGAAATTCAAATGTACATTTATAGTGATTTGGTTGTAGAAGGAGCTAAGATAAATATAAAAGTATTCCAGTGTGAAATCCTAATTTGTATATCTTGTAGACTTTGTTATTAATGGGAAATATGTGTTTACTTGCATTCATGCCCATGCACACACATCTCTCTCTCTCCCTCTCTCTCTCTCTCTCTCTCTCTCTCTCTCTCTCTCTCTCTCTCTCTCTCTCTCTCTCTGTGTGTGTGTGTGTGTGTGTGTGCATGCACGCGTGTGTATAAGTGTGTGTATGTAGCTCAAGGAACATATGTATAGAGTCCAAAAGCAAAAGTTGACCTCAGGTATTTTCTCCTTCCCGGGAACTATATACTTTCATTCAAGACATGCTCTATTACTTGGAACTAGAACCTAACAGCAGGTGAAGTGAGCTGGCCACTAAGCAATTTCAGTCCTTTAGTCTCCATTTTCCCAGCTTTAATATAACAAGCATATCACTTTCTTGGAATTTTTTGCATAGGTTGTACAGATGGAACTGAGACCCTGATGCCCTCCAGATAAGCATTTCATGAACTGAGCTATCTACCCCACCTCCCACACCTTTTAAAATGGCATTACAGATTCGCCCAAGAATAATTACTTATCTTTAAATCAGCAAAATAATTTCAATAATCCTTTTCATGTTATTGCATGCTAAGTAAACTAACAGGGTCTTGGATGCACTGAGAAAGACAAGCAACCTTTAAAAATTTCAAAACTGACATTTGGTACATATAATTCTCTTTTAAATTTGTTATGGAAATTAAATAGTCATCTACCATCACATAACATGAAAGTAGCAGACCTCCGTTCAGACATCTTATTTTGAAAAGGGTTCATGTTTTATTAACATTATACATTTAAGATATGTATGTTATTTTACTGATGCAGAAATAGCCTGTTTCATTGCCAGAACAAAAGAAAAGGCACAGAATTGTAAATTACCTTTTTCAATGTGAATTCTTTTGGACTCATGCCCCATGTCATGACCAGCCAAATCTCCCTCCTTTGGCCCAGGAAGCACATTTGGTGATAAACCCATCAGCATCTGGTTCATGGACAATCCATTCTGATGGACAGCTGTTAGCCCCAAAACAAGGAAGAGACACAACAGCATCATAACATTGTGGTAAAAATAATAACACAATTATATGATACCCAAATTTGAAATTACAATCCTTGGGTAAATTTACTAGGAGGTTAATAACAAATTCTAATCCAATAGGATAAGCAGAAAGCACTAGAAATAAAACCACTTTACTGTTATCTGTTGTCACACAAAACAAACTGCTAGCCAGGTGTTGGTAGCACACGCCTTTAATCCCAGCACTCAGGAGGCAGAGGCAGACAGATTTCGAGACCAGCCTGGTTTACAAGATCTAGTACCAGGACAGCCTCCAAAATCACAGAGAAACCCTGTCTTGTAAAAGCAAAGCAAAACAAAACAAAACAAAACAAAAAAACCAAACTGTTTTCCATGGTGAGAATATTGTGCAATGGCCATTTTAATGCAACCACTAGGAACAAGGTTCAATATTATATGCCTGCTCACCAAGTTCTATTCTCAGTAAATAATCTTCCCCAACTTTGAAAAACTATGATCTCAACAATTAAGTTCCCTTTAACACTGACAGATTAAACTGAGTGATGACCCAGTGACCCACCAAAGCTAGTGTACTTTTCTGGAATTAAAGAACCGAAATCATGGTTTCGGAATCTGTATTATTTTCTACACCACAGAATGTGGCATGTCGTAAGAATCACAAAACTCTTCTGAAAAGTAGTTTTCAACAACTCAAATTCAATAAATATAAAATAAATTATATAAATTGTTGAAATATTGAAAATAATTGTTTTCTCTAACTGCTAGTGGTGATCTGTCACAACTGGAATGATAAAACACTATTATTATTCACATGACTAAACATTCAGATTCACAGAAATAAGTCAATGAATTCACATAATAAACTGGTCATACAAAATAAATCTTGTTTATTTTGCAAAAATTGAGTAGGAAAATGTATTGTATATAACATTGCTTTCCTGGAAGAACATAGAGTTTTGTATTAAAAATTGCTGCTGACAGCCAACCTTTAATTACTTCAAATTTCCATGGTGAGTCTTAAGCTCAGTTGGAACTATTATGGACAATAGAATACTTCATCCTAATATATTTGCAAAATGTTAATATCTGAAAATGGTAACATTTTAAATTAACAAATGGTATAGTCACCAGTATATATTCCCTCCTGTCACTTTGCATGATTTTTCAAAGCTGTGGTCTGAGAAAAAATTCAAAGCTGAACTTAATGAGGAGGAGTATCACAATAATTTCAAGAGAAGAGTATTCTACAAAGCAAACCATCTTGTGTTTATGCCAATGTTTAAGTAATGATATGAGCAAGGGAGATCTTCGAAGAATTTCATCATCTTTAGGCAGAGATAAAAAATACTGTGATCTGTGTTCATGAGTTGAGTCTTGTAACAGGAAAGAAAAATCATCTTGCTCTTCAAATAATTAGTTGGAAAACTCATTAAATGTGAAAATATCCATAGTTTGTACACTAATGCTATAATAATAATGCTAACATCCTGATTTTGACCATTAATTATGTGATTATATAGAAGAAATCCCTTCTGTATAGAAATAAAAGCTATGTTTCTTTGGAGCTGTAGTGACAGGTAGTTGTGAGAGTCCTGAAATGGTCACTAGAAAACAAACTCTGGTTCTCTGAAAGAATATCAAATACTTTTAGCTGCTGAGCCATTTCACCATATCCAATTTAATAATTTTTATATGAAATAAATTGAAAACCTACTTCAAATTTTAAATAACAGGAGAATATATAATACTCATTACTCCAAACAGAAATCCTAAAATTAAAGTTCTTTTATCCAGTGATCATCTAAAATGAAGAGGAAATAGACTTTCCAAATTTACTGTGCTTAATTTCGTTTCTGTTGTTTGTATCTGTGAACATCTTTATTCAATACTGATTAATGTCAAAGCATGATGAATTTCAAAAGTGGCAGAGGTTTTCATTGAAGAAATGCAGTTTAATAAAGCTTAAGCTATGTACTTAGATGTTAGATAGTTGGGAATTGGCTATGTACTTCAGAAACTAATCTGGAAGATCACTTACTTTTTCTGTTTCATAGCTCAAATCTTTATGTGTCATATCAAAGACAGGAAGTTATAGCAGAACCTGTTAATGCTGCTTCATCCTTCAAGGCATTCCAAACTGGGACACATAATTTTGAGGAATGGCTATTGCTATGGAGCTTTGGAACATGATACATTTGAAATCTATTTGGAATGAGGGCATTTTGATTAGAAAGCCCAGCTGCACCTAATAAAGTTTAAGATGGTGACAAGTACAAGTATGAGACCTACGGATTCTGTCGGAAGAACTCTCGGTCCTTGCAGGGGAGCTGGACACACTGCTGCTGCGGTGTGATGATGGGTGGCTGCCAGGCCTTCGGCCCTCCTCAAGAGAGGGAGCAGGTGAGGGACTGTCGGGAACACGCTCCTGCATTGCAAGTAATGAAATAGGAAAGAAAAGGTCAACATACCGAGTCTTGATGTCATAAACGTTGGTCTTTAGTAAGGCAATTAGAAAAATGAAGAGTACTGCCTCCAAAAACCCCACAGTTTCATCAGCACTTATCTGTACTGAAAGATATATTTAATCTTGATAAAAACTCTCCACTCTAGCAAATTGCAAATTCTTAAGTCTATTGTCATCTGTATTAGTAATATCATACACTCTTTAAAAGTCAAGGTAGAAAATCATGATTTTATAACTCAATATAGCCATGGCACATAATACTAACCCATCATTGGAGAAAATGTTAAGAGCACAGAAAACAATTAAAATTATCCAAGTGAGGCTACCTGACAAGAAAGAGTTGACAAAACTAAGAAGATTAAATTCTGGGTAGTTACTTTGAAGGCATCTTTACCTGTGTTTTCCCATTTCAGCAGACATTAGGCATCATTTACCACACTCACTATGGATGTAACTGATCAAAATATTATCAGAGAATTGTCAACAGCACTTTCAGGATGACACCACTCAAAGCGCACGATGGCCACAATTAATTCACTGGGGAAATATTCAATACTGAAATTATTTTCTAGGTATTAGGTAAATCTAACTACATAGGCCCTTCCTCCAGTCATTCTTGTTCATGAAATATATATCATTTAGGTGTAGAGAAATCTTTCTATTGTGTTTTTGTCTCTCTATTCTATGGAGAAATTTGTTTAATGATATGCACTTCAGTCTAAATAAGTTCTGTAGCCATTCTACTTAGAGTTCTGTGAAAGCATATATTATACACATATAATGAGTTCATATAAATGAGATTACAGATTAATAAAATAACCATTAGTTAACACTTTATATTTTTAGAAACAAAATACTTTTATCTTTAATATTAGCAGGTGTAGGCACTGATGAACTGTCTCTAATTTAATCAATAAAAACAATTGAATATAGAAACAAGCTTCAACATAAAAAAGGATTGCCAGACAGAGAGGGCTTTGTGGTTAAGAAAATTTGGGGCTCATACAGAGGACCTGGTTTGGGTTCCCATCATTGCCAATGACATCTGCCTGTGACTTTGCCAGCACGAGGTATATAGGTTGTATACATGCCAGGTATATTAGACAAGGAGTCATATATATATATATATATATATGCATATATATATATATATATATGTGTGTGTGTGTGTGTGTGTGTGTGTGTGTGTGTGTGTATATACATATGTGTGTGTGTGTGTGTGTGTGTGTGTGTGTGTGTGTGTGTACTTAAACAGTTAAACAGCACAACACAGCTTAATGGTGTCTAAGCGTGGAAATATTTGAGTATAAAACAATAAATTAATGCAGAAAATGTTCTAAAACAATGTTCTAAAACATAATTGAACTAAAAGAAGATAATATTTTTAAAAAATCTGATTCATTTAATATGGAGAACCAGAAGGAGGCTCAATGGTGTGCACTGTTCACAGCTCTGGCCACACAGCACTATCAGTCTCCAGGTGGCTACAATCTGCCTGCCATTGAAACCAATGAGAAGATCTTAGAAATGCCTCTGCTTGAAATTTGTTTCCAGGAATTTTGGTTGACAATGTACGACACCTCTGTGCATTGAAGAGTGATTCCAGAGTCCTAGGACTATGAGGTTATATAGAAAGATGGTCTGTACAGTAGTAGTTCATCAAGAGCAGGTAATCCTATACTGGATAAGCTGCTTATCTGCAGCTAGTGTCCTTACAAGATGTTATGTAGATATGGATAGGCATATTTTTTAGGGAGAAGGAGGAAAGACTAGACTTACATATCAGCAAGCAAACCAAAGAATGCCACATATTTTCAGCTACTGACAGAACTCTGGAGAAAAAGATAGCATCCAACCTGGAATATTAGAGGAACATGGCTGCCTGAACACCTTGTTTTGAATGTCAGAAGTGATTTTTTTTGTGATAATTTATGGTTATTAGTGTTTGTGACCCAAGGGAGATCAAGACATTTTCAAAATATATATATATATATATATATATATATATATATATATATATATATATGTGTGTGTAGTATCAAGCCAAATCAACTAACTCATATTTCAATTATTTGCATTTCCAATAAAAATCTTCGGTGCATAAACTGAGGATTCACTATGTAGAACATTACAAATAAAATCAACTGCCAATATTTCAAAGCTTTATTTAAAAGACCCAAATCCTAAATAAATTTCTAACGTGTGTCCTAAAGATCATGACACAATTCCATAAGAAATTGCATGGCAAAATACCTACCTGGTCAGTGTTGTGAAAATTAAAAACAACAAGAACCTCCCCTCCCCAAATCAACATTCATATTCTAGTCAAGGTACAATGCTATGTAATTCATGTAAGGATGACTTTCTGAACCTTGGGAGTTTTTAGCAGGTCTATACTGGATTGTTTTTGGAATGGACAATGAAAGTGCACCAGAGGCGAGCTGTCAGAGTCATTATACCATAGCGCTGTCCTTCACCACAGTTGATATGGGGTGTTCTAATTTCTGCTAACAAAATATCTGACAGATATTTAGATTAATATCGGAGACTTATGTTCTAACTCAATTTCAGTGATCTTTTACCTGAAAGACTGAAGATAAACAAACCACTGAAGAAAACAATAGGAAAAAATGGAAGAGAGAGCGAGGGGGGGGGAGAGATCAAATGAAATTCATAGGCATCATAGCTGGGTAGAATTGTTGGTTTCTTCCCTCCTTTGGAAGCTTGCCTGGCACCTTCTTGTAGCATGAGAGCTAGTCCTTAGTGAGGATAGATTCACTGCCTTCAGCTCCAGCTCCAGCTCAAGAGCCTAAGAGCTCTGTGTCTGATGTACATTTTGTCTTAAGCAATAGGCATGTTTATAGATTTATGTCTGTATTTTATGTATATTAGTGCTCTATATTTTAGGCATGCTTTTATTCCAGAGAGGGCATCAGATACCATTAGAGATGGTTGTGAGCTGCCATGTGGTTGCTGGGAATTGAACTCACAATCTCTAGAAAAGCAGCTAACTAGTGCTCTTAAACACTGAAGAATCTCTGAAGCAATAGGGATTTTAATCTTCCACCTCTAGGGGCAACAGAGGGCAATAGTAATTGCTTTTATGTTTTGGTAGTCTTTTGAACAACCCTGACCAACCCCATTCAAGATGGGGTTTTTCAGGCCTGGTGCCAGAGTTTTAATAGGTAGTCTTTCTTTGGTTCTTAGAGGGGTTAATGTCATCCCAGATGGGAGAATTTCATTTAAGTTATATATTTAGACAAAGGTTTATGTAAATTATGTTTTTTCTTTGTTTGTTTGTTTGTCTTTTCTTAAGGCTCACAGAACACTGTGGAAAAGGGGGTGGAAAGAAAGTGAGGGCCAGTGCATCAGGGAATTTGCTGTGAGAGTTCTGTCTTTTACATGTCAGAAGCTAAGCTCATCAAATCCACCATTATAACTGTTTAAACATTTGCTGAACAATGACAACAGACATACCAAAGTAGAAGGGGGAATGCTCACAAGACCTCAACATTACACAAAAACCTGTAGGTAACTAAAAATCCTGAGTGGGAGAAATTGTCTACCCCAGAGAACAGTGCATTAATTTGTTTTTGGTTAGCACTGAAAACACAAGAATATTCAGAGTAGGCAGGGTAGTCAGACAGTGGTAACACACTCCTTTAATTCCAGCACTCAGGAGGCAGAAGCAGGTGAATCTCTATGAGTTTGATGTCAGCCTGGACACAAGTGAGTTCCAGAATGGCCAAAACTACACAGAGAAATCCTTACTCAAAAACAAAAACAAAAACAAACAACACGGAAAATCAAACAAACAATAAGCAGATTAAGGAGGTTATATTTAAAAATACAAATGTGTATTCTTATATGCATGTAGCAACAATCACTTGAAAAAGATCATGAATTTTATAGATAGCAAAGAGGTGTGTATAGTAGGCTGTGAGGAAGGTAAAGGACAGATGAAATGATGTAATTATAATGATAAACAGTTCAAATCAACTTTTGCCAGCTACTAATTGCATTAAATTAATATAGTATTTGTTGGTTATATTTTATGAAGCTTTTGCTTTACTTATATATTCATTATATAATATAAGTTTGGAATTTTGCAGTAGAACTTCTAAAAGTATGTGGATATATTAATGTATTAAATATAGTAGGTTGAGTAGCATCCATACTCAGACCTAGCTTCTAAGTTATGCAACTTGATATCAGATTTTTGTTTGTGAATTTTTTTCTTAAAATTAAAACAATATTGTTTATAATTTCAAGCATGTGTTTTGATAAGACCTATACTCACCAACACCCATCTTTTCCTCCAGCAGATTTTCTTCCCAAATTTTTATGTTTATATTTTAAAGCCAGTGAGTTCACTCAGATCTACCTATTTCTGAATGAGTATAGGGACACTTGTTAGACAGACCCTGCAGAGGCTTCCAGGAACCAAACCTCTGAAGAAAACTGAGTGTTTACTCCTGCAGACATGACTGCCAATAAAAAAGAGCTACTTATTTAGACAGATTGGGTCTCCCAGTTGGCTAAGCTTTAAATATAACTTTTATTCAATAAGGTTGTTAATACTTTTTTACAAAAATATGTAAGATTTACTTGAGAAAGTTATTTGAACTTTATTAAAATAGAATTTTCTAAATGAACCAGTATTTCTTCTGCAAAGCATGCTATCAATGTTTCCAGCACATATTAGTATGTCCTGTAATAATGGACTTAGTGAGCTGACTTGCAATAGTATTTGTTCATATGTGACAGAACAGAGTTAAAGTGCAATCTAGAAATAAATCATTTCCTGGAAGATCATTTGCAAATCTGACTTTCATGCCATAACAAATTTAATAGCAAGTACTAATGGAAAGTATGGGAATATGTTTCCTCATGGATATTTAATTCTCTAAACCTAAGTATTTATTTATAAATTGAAACAGCAATGGCTATGCCAATGTAAAGCATTCTTTGTTTCTTTTTACATTTTTCACATGAGTAGAAAAATGTCCTATTATTCAATGTATGTGTTACAATCGCCTAGGCTGATTAGCTGAACTCATGAGTCATTTACTTATTCCTTTATACATTCAACGTAACCTAAAAATGACATAATAATCTAAGTACAAATTGATTAAAACCTCAATATAAAATACATTTTACAGCATACTTTAAAACTAGAAGAATTGTAAAATTTGAAGCATTTAATTGGATTTCCTTATTTCAGTTTACTGTAGTTTTAGTTTTAAGAACATAGAATACTATGACAATACATAATACTTTTATGTTTATGAAAATATTTTATGCAAATTCTATTATTCAAAAGCTTATTCAATTGAAACTTTCTATAAGTTTAGACACAACACATTCCGTCATTCCATTTAATGTATAATTTCAATCCTTAGAAGGTGATGTATTGTCCTTTGAAGAATTTCATTAAGGCAAAATCTATTCAGCAAGTAAGATGTGAATACATTGTTGCACAATAAATTAATTTATTTCAACCGCTTAATTCTTTTGTCATATTTATATGCTTGCATTTACAGAGTATTCTATAGGATAGAGAATAATGAAGACAGTAAAGAATAGCTCAGGAGAGAACCTTGTAATTATTACTGAAACAAAATAGATGATGAGTTTTATTTGGATACAAAAAGAAAGAAGTAGTTAAATGTCTTTGGGGAAACTATGTAAACTGGCTTAATAATTTCATGTGTTTAATGACTTTTAACCTCTAAGCTAGGCCTGAAGTAGAACAGAGAGTAAGATTATTTAATACTTTGACAACTGCTTTATAGTCCTACATCAACTCCACTAATCAATAAAACACAATCTTTTTCAATGTCCCATTTTTTTAAAACTCACCACAATAATAAATGAAAATTTAAGAGGAGAACTCTTTCACTGTAAAAAGGTCAAACTAATAAAGTAATGGTATGAGAAAAACTGCAGAGAAATCTGCATACATTGGCTCAGAACAATAAGTATTGTTCCTTATGGTAATTTAAAGGTAAAGGTGGAATTCAAAACCAAAGCATTCATATTGTTACATCCATGACTGATTGAATATTTTCAAAATTGCATTGCTGTAGCTATCTGCTCTCTACCATGAGGAAAAAAAAAGGTTATATTCCTCAAGAAAGAGTAAACAATCACAACTAGTTTACTCAAATGATTATTTCACAGAGCTTTAATTTTTGTTTTTATTTAATTCCCTTCACTCTCCTTTTGAAACTCTTTATTTCTGTTATATTCTCTGATTGGAAATGATATAGAAGTTTATCAGCGGTATTTTTAAAGTCAAATACATCCTTGTATAAATTCTTAATTTACAAATTGCCATGCTTGCCTGCTGCTTCTGCTTTGTACATGAACCAAACCCTATACTCCCACAGCCTGGCCACACTTGCTGCCCACACTTGCGTTGCTTTATTTAGTGTGTATGTAATATCAAAGAGTAGCATTGTATTTTGCTTTCAAAACAATGTTAAAAAAGGAATTCTAAGAGACATAATGAATGATGACAACATATTTATATTAATTATAGACCAATGAGCTACCACTTGAAAACTCAATCAATTTCATGTCCTACAATGAGGGTCCACAGAACATGTGTGATAATTTAAAAGCATGTTTTGATGATGAAATGTAAGAAATATTTAATTTTACTTAATGTACATAAATAGTTTTGAAATTAAATCTATTTTTTTTACCAGAGTGCTTACACCCTTTTTTACTTTACATGTCAATCACAGAAATATAATCTTAATTCTATAATGAACTTGCTTTTCACCATCTTCATTCTAGTGATCTATTTTTTTTTTATATATACATGGTAAGTCTGGCAGGTTTATTGTTTTATAGGACATATTTATATAAAGTTAACCAAAGTGAGAGATCATACTCTTAACTTGGAAGTTTTAACTCAGCAAGAAATGAATATCAATTTTTGCACTTTTAAGGCAGGTTCCTATTTTATAGCCCAGGCTTTAACTAAACTCATAATCCTCTGCCTCAGCTTCCCAAGAGCAGGAAATATAGTTGAGAGCTATCAGATCAATATGAGCATTGTAATTAAAAGTTTGAGTTCTTTCCATTTTGGTCAAAAGAATGGTGTAAATTAAAGAAGTGAACCACGAAGGACCTAGTCACTACTCCAAAGAACTTGACAGATTTTGATGATTCCTCCTGGAAGGCATCACCATCCCTGTGGAGTAGGAGTGGGGAATGGGATAGGAGGGAAGGAGGGAGAGAGAAAGGGAGGGAAGGAGTGTGTGAGAGGGAACTAGGATCAATATGTAAAATAATAATATATATGTATATATATATTCTTATATTCAATATATATATTAAAATAAGAATATATTCTTATATTATATATATATATATATATATATATATCAAGAATTAGATTTATTCAGACCGTGTTTTCTCATTGTTTATCAGCATCTCTCTGCACAGCGATTGTTCACAGCCAAGTTTTCATCTGGTTAGGCACTTATTACATTCGTAAAGATCACCCCTTCTATAAACTTATTTTTTTTGAAGTTTCTTTAATGTTTCTACATGGGATTTATGTTATTTTATTTCTTGAGTCTATTCAGAATTAGAGCTAGATTCTACAAACAAATTTGTTTGGGAACAAGTATATTTTATGGATAGTGTTACTTATCTTTAACCTCATCACACCAGACATTCATCACTTCAAGGGATTTATAATATGATGATATTATCCCTTACTCATTTATTGGAAAGACTAATTATATGATCATAAAATTTGTCCTCTGTGCCATTTGTTAACTCTAGGATATCATTCATACAAAGTAGAAAGAAAAATACTTCCTCCTTTTCTATTTACTTCTGCTTTGTTTAAATGTGAACTGGATTCCTAATAAGTCAATTTTTTGTAGGTTGTTTCAAAACAGGGTTTCTTGGGGTAGCCCTGGCTATCCTGGAACTCGTGGTGTAGTGTGGTGATATATTGTTTATGATTTAATAAAGCTTGTCTAGGGATCAGAATGTAAAGTTATCCACACTATTTAGCTATAGATGCTGAGCAGCAGTGGCATACACCTTTATCTTGGATAGGTAGATGGTGAGTTCAAAGCCACCCAGGATTATATTAGAGTGAATCAGTCTAAACAATTAATAGAGCTCATGCCTTAATACTAGCACTAGAGAAGTATATAAAGAAGAAATCTGAAGTTGTTAGTCTCCAGCTACACTGAAAAGAGCAACAGTCTAGGATTCTGAGGCTTGTTGGAAAGCAGTAAAGTTTGAAGATACAATCTGAGGTTCAGAGGAACACCCCTTCTGTCTGATCACTGGTAGAGATGAGAACTCTTTAGTGGCTGGCTGCTTTGCTTCTTTGATCTTCACCTTGAACCCCAATATATGTCTCTGTATTTATATCATTTGTGTTACAATGTAGATCAAGTTGGCCTCGATCTCACAGAGCTACACTTGTCTTTGCCTTCAAGTGCTGGAATTAAAGAGTGAACCAGAACTGCCTGGAAAGATGTCTATATATATATTAAAAAGAAAAGAGAATAAGAGAAAAAGAAATCTCACACAGACTTGTGATTATATTTGACTAACCTGATTAGGACCTACTAGGAATCTATAGGTCCAATGGCTAAGAATACTTTGAAATTATACAAAAGTACCCATAAGCTGTGTGCATTGTTTGTACAAAGAATGACAAATTCTGTAAATATCAATTGTGTTGTTATAATACCTGGTCTAAGTAGTGAAACAACTTGGCATGTGCTAGGAGGTGGAACTGCAAAAGCACAAAGCCCATAAATCATACAACAGGCTCCATTTCTTAAACCACTAAATATATGTATTCAGCAGGAAATTTTTCTTAATGACCTTGATATCATTACATATGTATTGAATAAATGTGATTAGAACAGTGATTCATTCAGAGGACTTAAGAGTTATGGGTTAAAAGAATCCTAAGAGAATCAATTAGCAAAGCATTTCAACCCATTAAAGGACTTGCTAATGACAAAAGGAATTGATCTCTTGAATTGGACTGCTTATTTTACTTAATGATTTAAGATAAAGAGGAAAACACAGTAAAGTTTAGAAATCATACAGAAGTGGCATGAATTGCCTATTACAGAATTTTGGTTGTTAGCCTTTCAACATATCTATAGATTCTAAATCAATAGAATTGAACTTTAATACGAAAAAGTAGATAAACACAAATTTCTAATACAAATATGAATTAAGAAAAAAATTGGCTTAATAGGAAGTATGTGAAACATTCTGAGAAACACATAACACTTCCTACTCTCACAAACACAGAAACCAAAAGAATATCTCAGGACTGTGGCTACATTTGTAGAGTGTTGCACCAAATGTGGTTTATATCCAAGTTGAGAGTCTCATCTCTGATTAGTTTACAACCAGAGTATTGTACAGAGGTAAAGGACACATCCTATAAAACCACAAATTCAGTATAAAAAAAGCTTGATTAGGTATTATCAGAAAATATTAGAATACATGGACTAGAGGAAGAGATACCACACCGTTTAAATCTTTAATTGACTAAAGCAAAAGGAACCAGTAGAAATATTTATTCTGAAAAAATATTTTAAATTACTAGTTGAAATACATTTTTCATTTTGATTTTTTGATTAACAGATGAATTTGAGTAATACATTCCTCTATGTTTTTTTTCCTGAAATTAAGCACTATTCAGTTTCAGTGTGTGTGTGTGTGTGTGTGTGTGTGTGTGTGTGTGTGTGTGTGTCTTGTGTGGAGATGGGGAAGCTGTGGGAAACTTTCTCAACCACAGAGGAAACTGGGTTGCATGATATATGTATTGGTTAACCTTGGTGATAAACTTGAAGGGATGTAGAATCACCATGGAAACAAACCCCTGGAAATGTGTGAGGAAGTGTTGAGAATGGTTTAACAGAAGTTGCAGGCCTATCCTGATTAACAGCAGCACTGTTGCCTAGGATTGCACTCTTGTCTGAATAAAGAGAAAGAAATTGAGCAGTGGTCTTCATCATAGTTTTCTGTGGAGACAATCCTACTAACATCCCTCAGTTTCGCTGCCATGACCTCTCAATCCCAGGCAAATTTATCCTTGAACTGTGTGCCAAAAGAAGCCTTTTTCTTTCTTGCATGGTTATGGTAGGGTATTTTATCACAACAATGAGAAAGGTAAATAAAACACCATAAAACCTCAACTTACATTTTGTGAATGGTAGACAGTAAAAATACATTGACGTCATTGACATAATAAACTCATACACACTTTACAATAATTTGATATACCTCTATAAATGTATAGGTCTTAAATATTTAAGGTACAAGTGTTTAAACAATTGTCTAAACACCGTTTGCCCATTTTTGTTTACATTGGCCTTAAAAAACCCCTTTAGTCTTCCAAACTAGACACCATCTGAGTCTTATTAAATGCTGCTCTTATAAAAACAGTGTCATTGGTATTGAGTTGTCATCTAAGTATGTTTCCCTTGGCATGCAATTTTTTCAATTCTAAACCCTCAATGGTTTTAACTTTACCTCTATCTCTAGAGTGTTTTGTGTTTAAATTATTTTTGAGCTGCCACAACTATTCACAAGAAGGCAAGATTCAAAAGAAATTAAGTCATCAGACATCTAATGTAGAGATAAACTATTTGCTTTCATTAAGATGCAGATAGCACTCTGTGTGTGTGAGTGTGTGTGTGTGTGTGTGTGTGTGTTTTCTGCGAGGCAGGTCACTCCTGTCATCCTAGGCAAGCAATATACCAGTTGAACTGTGACATTCTCAGCCACTAATAAAAAGTTTTACCTAATATTGCCTTTGCACATGAAAGCAATCATAGACATTATTCAAAATTTAAAAATGTGAGTACGTCTTCCCCAAAAGATCTTTATTTATAGATGTTAAATTTTCAGCTTTATTTATTATTTAATTTTCATCTATGATACAAAAGTGTTCTTTTATTTTTAATCAGTTACATATAAAAAAGCATTTCTTTTAAAGTCCATATTAGTAATAACAACAGAAAGACTCTTCCCAGAGACAGCAACTCACATGTTGAGACCTAGGTTCAATTTGAGAGTAGTAGTGAGAATGTCATTGAAAAAAAGTATTGTGGCATTTTATTTTTCAAAAATAAGAGAAGAATCTTTTATAATATATTTCCCTAAATAGTGTATTTTTCACTTTTATTTTAAGCAACATATTTTTATTTCCATTCTCTGTTAGTTTTGCTTAATCTTATTCCCTACCAACACTTATAAAATCTGAGCAAATTATTCAGCCTGGAGACAACCTTTCACAGTCCTATTTTTCTCTTCAGAAGCTCTTTCTTTTGATATGAGGCTTTGGTATTCAACATTATACTTTCAACTGGCCTTCACATTTAGAATCTTGTCAAACAAATCAACTCAGAGACACTACTCTAATTACCCACAGGGGCCCATTATGTTCAATGTGACATCTCAGTCAGCCATTTTCTTTGGGAAAAATACAACTCCCCTAAACTACATTTAATTAGCATAGACAAAGTAAGTTTACTAAACAAGATTTATGCTGTGGAGTGTACTAATATCAAACTCAGATGCCGTGGTTATTATCTATGAACCCGACTCTGTCACTTAGCATGTCACTGTTTCAAATGCAAAGTAAATGCTGTCTGGTAAGAGAGGAACCCTATGTAGATGGACTTTTCAGCAGGTTCTGCAAAGCCAGTGGCTCTTCCTTTTGATAATGCAGTGGGAACTGTCTGCTCTCTGTAATTAGTCTCAACTACAGTGCTGTTTCTCATGTCCATGTTACCATCGAGATTTATACCATGATCCAGAACTTCCTCAACTCTATCTGCTGCCAAAATTCTGAAAATATTTGTCCCAAGAGACTAAGAAGTGGAAGATCAGTATGACTTAGTAGGTGTTGGCATGCTTTTGAAGACATAAAGCTCCTTTACTGTATTATTCCCATTTTGGACATTTCCTTCCTTCCTAGATCTCCTTCCTCTGAATTCTGAAACTTAGTCCAAGAAACAACGTAAATATTTCTGAATCTCAAACAATGTAGTTATGGGTTGATACCCAAAGACACTTCCAGAAGAAAATTAACTTCTTCCTGCTACTTACCTCAATTTAAACACAGAGATATTAAAAGCTGCTTCCAGATTGTATTATTTTAATTAACATGACTTGCTGAACAGACAACTGTGTGTATATAGAAATTATCAGTCAGCCAAGTCTGTTGATATCCCTCTGTGCTTTTGGATTCAAAATATATAAGGCATAAATTCCTAATTTATAAATATACTTTTAAATACGAAAGTCTGTGCTGCAGACATTCTATTGATGTCTTATCTAGCTAAGCAGTTATAGCATACTCTGATTTAAAAGTTATATGAACATATTTAATTACTCTATGTGATCTATTTTTGAAACATGGATAATAGACTCTTTATATAATGACATTTTATTATTAATTATGTGTGCATGTAAATGTGTGTCTGTCGTATACATGCAAAAGCAGGTGTGGCCAGCATCGAGAAGAAGGTGTCAGGTCTCAAGGAGATGGAATTACAGGCAATTTAAAGCTGCCTAATGTAGGTGCTAGAAACCAAACTTGGGTTTTCTGCAAGAGTAGCACATGCTCTAAACATAAAGCCATCTCTCTAGTACTTTTGAAAATGTTAAATTATTTTTGGTTGTGAGCCTAGCCTTGGGATGGGGTGGGAGTGGGGTCGAGGGGCATGGGAGGGAAGGAGAGAGGGAGAGAGAGGGAACTGGGATTGATATGTAAATAAGGAAAATGATAAATATACATAAAAATGTTAAAATAGCATCCTCCATAAGGATAAGAATTTATGGAAGAATAGTTTTTTGGCATTTAAAGGGTCACTTCTATGAGATTATACATGTCACAGGCTCAAAGCTAATTTTTTTCCAAAACACTAAGTATAATAACAGAAAAATCCCTTGAATAACAAATGGTCTTATAACTCAGGGTCCTCTAGAGCCATTATGGGTGAAAACAGAATTTGAAAATATGTCTTCCAAGTGGCCTCTTTGAGGAAAATGTGACCTCACTGGCTTCCTTCCAGAGAATGGATTTCAGTAGCTGATCTTGGTGTTTGCAATGTGATTTTATTCTTCCCCTTGTCTGGTAATTATATTTTGAAATTGACATGAGACTCACCTCATTTTCACAGTAACAGCACGAAAAAAAAATAACTTGTTTTTAACTAAGGAAATTTATTTTAATGTTCTTCCAGTATTACGTTAGCTATGTTTTAATTTTTAAAATGAAGTTGCACTCAGTAGTAGTTCATGCTAGCCACTAACTTGTGAGTCTTCTCTCTCAGTTTCCACCACACTGGAGTTACAGCTGCATGCCATTTCACCCCAGTACTACTAAGACTGTTTATCTAGGACTTATTTCACAACTGTCCTGGAGTCAAGTATTGTGTGCAGAAAAAATAAAGGTAATCATTATAATAAAGGAAGAAGTCCATGTAACAAGAATTGTCCTTTACTTACTTTAAAATTTGATCTATTTTAAAAACCTTTTTGTTATTTCTTTTTGCTCACCCAATTCGATAACCTCAATCTAAATACATTGTAAAATAGTAAGAAAAATATATTTATATATGTATCATACATTTACATACTTAAATGAATACATATGCATAACAGAGATTGAAAAAGCAAATATATATCATACACACTTATAAACTTACAATAATTATACTATCCTCCCTAACAGGAAATTATAAAAGTTATAGAGACTCAACTATTATTTTTTACATTATTTAGATATTGCACCCATGCTGCATCACTCATATTGTCGATGTTGACTACAATGAGAAAAATTATCTATATTTCCATTGCAATACATTTAATAAGTGGCAGAATTTTATTCTCTATTGTCTGGTGTTATATGGCTTATAACGCCATAAAGGAAACTACATACAAACATTCATGCATGAAAGAGCCCAGAAAAGTTGAACCACATACGTTACTCCCTTATGTTCTTTTTTTAAGCAAGGACTTAGAATTTCTCAAGCTCGTTTAAATATCATGTCTTGTGACTAATTATTGTGCACAGTTTTTGTCCCCTGCATAAACTATTTGCTATTCTTTAGATTTAGTAGTGAGTTTTACTTATGGAGATAAAACAGAGAAAGGGATGGTAATTTAAGATGAATGTCCCACGCATGCCTTTAATCAATCCCAGAACTTGAGAGGCAGAGGCAGGTGGATCTTTGTGAATTTGAGGCCATACTGGTCTACAGAGCTAGTTCCAGGATAGGCTCCAAAGCAATACAGGGAAACCCAGCCTCATAAAACAAAACAAAACAAACAAACAAACAAAAGATGAATGTTCCCAAATAATATGAGACGCTACCTTAATAACTGATGTTTCCACCCTAGATGGAGGACTCTGAACTTGTGCTGCCGCCGCCATATTTGCAATGGTGCTAAGGTGGTTCATCTGGCTCATTGCCATGGTGACAGACGCTGGAGGTAGGCTTACAGGAATTAGAGGGTGGGGCATCATCATAAAAGGAAGTTCCAGTCCTAAAAACAGAATACACATAGATCATCACTGCTGTGTTCCAGTAAAAATCATCAATGACATGCCATTAAGAGTTAAACCATTGAAAAACATTCTAATGATGACAGTCAGAGGAAAACAATATGCTTATTTGTATACAGTAATATTCACTCATGACAGGTAAATTAAGCTTACAGCAAACTAGCTTGGTACCATAATTCATCACATCAGTGTGAGTGTGTGTGTGTGTGTGTGTGTGTATTCAATACAAATATTATGTTCTTGGTTTTATTATTACTCCGGGAAATGTAACAAATTATAGACATGCTATACTTTTCATTAGTTGACTGTGTGAATGCAGTATGTCTTTTTATAATCCTACTAATCATTAAAGAAAATAATTTTTAAAACTGTACTTTTAGTGCTAAAAATTGCCATCGTACCATTTGGCAGAAGGTGGCTGTGCTGAAGATGGTTGAGAGGATGGCTAACTGGAAGGCTATACGCTGCAGGCATGCGGGCATGTGTAACAGGAGCCTGAGATCCCTGGGATGGGGAAGAGTGCAGTGATTCCTTATCCCAAGAACCACCACTGCTGCCTGTGGGAATGAATATAAATTATATGGATATAATATTAATCCAAATCATCCAAACACTAATTTTTAAATGAGATCTGAAGAGGATTAACATTAGGGAATTAGCAAATGAGCTTGAAGGGAAGCAAGTGAAGTAAAAACTTCTTCCCTGAAATGTGTTTTTCCTTTGTTTACTTATTTGTTAGACAGGATGTAAAATTTCAGCAAAGTGACGTTTTTGAGACATTTTACCTTCTTGTAAGGTTTAATCCTGTTTGAACTAACCAACTCTATAATAAACTGTCTTTGTCGTATAATAAATTCAAACCTTTGAACCAAAGTAGAATGAATGTTACACAGTGCAGTCATACTTTCAGTAAATGGTAATCTGGTCAAAATTAAGTTAGAGTGCATGATTCATTTCAACTGCAGAATAAAAATATGCATTCGTAAGAACATAACTTGGTGAGGCATTAAACATACAGCACAAAACATCACTTCAGGAAACATGGTAAATTCAAAACAAAACACCAAAGGTGTACGAATAATTACCTCACTGGATTTCAAATATCAGTTAGTACTGGTGTCAATTAAAGAATAGACACTTCAATATTCAGGAGAACGTTAGAATAATCCAGGTCATGAGATACTTTATTAGGATTTTAGAAGAAATTTGTAAATTATGTCTTCAAATACGTTTGGCAACATTAGTACATTTCTCTAAAACATTATAATAAGAAATTATCCATTTGTTTTTTTCTGTTACCTTATAAGTTTATTTTAAAATAAATGAGACCATCATAAACATAGAGACAGCAAATTTCTTAAAATTCTAACTTAATGTTTAAGTTGTACTAAAAGCTTTGTTGTAAAATCTCAACTACATAGTTTTCACTGAAGACTACTTAGTTACTGCCATGATATTTTTTTCTTTACTTCATGAAGACAGTTAGGGTTCAATATAAATTCAAACTCATTAGCTCAATACTGTCTGGATCTCAGAGTAAATTGTTCAGAAGTGGGTATTGAAAACTCATTGCAAATCTTCAGCAATCAAACAAAGCAATTTTATTAAACAATGAAAAGAATCAATTAAAATGGATATCTTTATTATTTTACTAGAAACCATGACAGCTTTTAGTTTTAAAAAGTTTATAGCTTTATTCATAAATGACTCACATAAAAGATATGTCTCCAACTTGCTCCCACGCTTGATTACAAAAGTTCATTTTCATATTCAATAATTTTATATACCTTACTCCTACACATGACAATTTTATTTTTTCTAGACAGATATGATATAACTGCATATAAGTGAATTTTCCAAAAACATCATGTCAAAAGAATACTAGGATAAAACACTTCAAATAATCTAACTTTGTTTTATATATTTAACACATAACAAATGTAAATTTTGAGATAGTTACTTTAAAAGGAAAACGGTAAATAAATTCTGCTTTAATAGCTGTGCAAAAAGATAACACTTATTTCCCATCTCTGTAGCACCCCAGACTGTCAAATTCTTAGTATGGGAGCTGTCAGACTTCCATATGAGTGTTTTTGTCTAAAGATATTTCTTACACAACATTGAATTTCTCACTACATAGAAGGCTCTTAGCCATCTCCACCAATCATCATTTGTTAAATACTCATGATGTTAGTTCATTTAGGTAATAAATAGAGCAAACAATTAAGAACTAAGTCTGATGAAAAATATACAATATATAACCAAGTCAGGCCTAAGTGATTTTTTCATTATGTATAGCATACTCCTTCTCGATTGGTGTGAACAAATGAGAAATGAAAAGAGGCCATTTCAGAAAAAGACATGCCTACAATTAGTCAAATAATTTCCAGTATTTTCATTCTATACAATATCTATAATACTGTAAACAAGCACACACACACACACACACACACACACACACACACACACACACATATATATATATATATATTGCTTATACATATAACAAACATCCACACATTTTTAAAATTAGTAATTACTCTAAATTACATTTACTTGATATAGAATTATGTCACATTTTACCTCATTCTTTTCCCTCTGACACCTCCCAGCTCCTCTCTTTCAAACCTTTGCTGTGCCTTCACCTCTCACATTGATACCCTCCTTTTCTAAGATTATTATTATTATTATGCATGTCAACACACACACACACATACACACACACACACAACCTGCTGAGTTCAATTTTGGTGTGTGTGTGTGTGTGTGTGTGTGTGTGTGTGTGTGTCTCCTCAGCTCTAACAATCAGTAAAGGGATTGTCCAGGAAATACTATTATTTTTTTCTCTGTTGTCTTCAGTTGCCTGTAGTTCTACATGTAGGAGGGGACTCCACAAAGTTTTCTGGCTTCCACGCCAGTATGTCCACTGATATTGCCATAATTGCTTTTAAGACCACAAGAGCAAACAATTCTTTAATGAATAACATAAATTACAGCATTTTAGTTGTAGGAAATAGAAATAAAAAGAAATTGATTCAGTTTTTTAGAAGGACTTTTTTTTCCTGGAAGTCAAAATAAAAAGATACAGCCTTTGCATTTTGAAAGACAAAACCACTTATTCATAACTCAAAGAATTATAATCAAAATTATAAAATGTTAAATCCCAAAGAAAGTATTCATGAGCGCCTCAAAAAATTCTTATTGCTCTGTTTTTGATAACTTAGAATTATCAACACTGTTTTAATGGACTTGGTCAATGATATTGCTCCCAACCCAGGGTAGAACTTGAGGGAGCACAGGTTAGATATTGTAGGTATAGGGCTGTATGGACTGTTAACAGCAGGACACAGAGGATGTTGTTATATAATAAAACCAAGTGGACCAGCCATATGTGCCATGTAGTGCCTGTAGAGACACTATTGTCACATTTATTCTTTTAATTTTTAAATTCATAATAATATTTTACTTTCAATATCTATCTCTATTCAAGATTTAAATTTACAGTTGCTTCCTGAAATAACATGTTGAATTTGGAAAGTTCACATTTCTATTTGTTTCAGTTTATTTTTAGGAAAACGTTCTTAAAGTGGAATTCATAATGTAGCCACATACATTCTCTAAAAGAAAAATGATCAACTCAGATTTTGAAGCACAATTCAAATGCAAATGAGAAAATAGAAAGTATTTGGAAAAATGTTTAATTTCTCTTTAAAAAACATGCAAAAATGAGTGTTTGAATGAGTGGCACCATTTATAATCCTACCATAAATAACTATTTTATCATTAAATGTATTCCTTTCATTTCTATATATACCCAACACTGAATGATCTCCAAAACAGTTGACTACATTATTTTCAAATGAGTTGTTGATAGAGTACACACAAAATAATCAAACCGAAAATTATGTTGTCCTATAAAGGTTTCTTCATATTATCATGCATTATATTAATAAAAGTATATTGAGTATTATTATCCTTTATACCTAGGTGACATGGAATGAGTTGTTCTGATTTCCCACAGGTTGACCCTGATAAAGGAGAAAAATCTCTAAGGGATTAGCAGTCACAGCACTGCTTACTGAGTGACAATGATAGACGGTGAAAGGAACCTGACATTGTCAAGATTCTTTTACAATGAAAATAATGTCAAGAGTGGGTGCTTACTGCATACCATTGGAGACGACTGAGGAGGATGTCAGCTTGATCCAACAGTGGAAACCTGGCTACTAAGTAATGACAAACAGTAGTCACAGGTTCTACCAACATTTAGCTGTTACTTCAGGGATTAGAAAAATAAATAATTTTATTTATTGTTCTCAAATACACTCAATTGAATTGAAAATGACACATAAACTGCTCTGTCTGATGCTCGTTTTTAATGTACACTTAGAATTAGTCATTATGTGATTTGTAAAACAGAGTTCTCACTCCCTTCTCTCTGTATGTCTCTGTTCTTTCTGTCTCTTTCTGTTTATCTATTATATATATATACATAAATATATATACACACATATATATATATTATATAATCCTCTCTCCTTATCCCTCTCTCATTGATGAGATGAGTCCAATTGATTTAACACATAAACACTGAAATCATGTAGCATTTTGCTTTGAATTGCTTTAGATAGAGTGATAGTAAGAAATTTCAATCTTTAATATTTACCTTACTAATTGGCAAAGGATAACTATAAAACGTATGTCCACAGAGCACAATGTAAAGCTTGGAAGCATAAGTAATTATGGGAATATTCTAAACTGGGTCATGTTTATTCTTTCTGTGATACTAGAGATCAAACTCATAGCCTTTTTTCACCTGTGCTATACCACTAGATATACCCCAGCTATGTCACATCTTTATGACACTATTTACTTAACCATAGAGCTGACAATCTTTAAAAAGTCATGAAAAACAAGAAAAGCATTAAGGAAAGTAAAATGGAGAAGTTCTTTTCAAATTTTGATTACTAGGAATTTGAACTCAAGAGGAATATTAAAATAAACTATTTTGTGCTGAATACAGTTCTTCATATGCTTTCCATTTTTCGTACCTAACTCCAGAAGATTTTGATGCAAAGGAAAATAAAAGCAGTAAAGCCATTACTATCATGATATAAGGTTAAGTAGTATATGTGCAGAAGAAAGGGGTAATTATTTCAGAGAACAGGTTGCTTTTTGATGCTATTGCTGTCATCAGACTCATTAGCACCACACTGTCACTGTTATCCAGATGAAACAGATCCCTAAAACAAAGCAAAGCAAATCCAAGATAGAGCGAGTAAACACTTCCATAGGATTCAATGCAGGTAAAGAAATAGTTGCTAAATTCATTTGCATTTATTAAACTTATGAATTTTGTTAATGTCTTGGATAAACAGATTGTAAGCAAGAGCCAAATGAAATAATGTTGAAATCAGATTTGCAAATTTCCACAGTTGAATTCGACTCTTGCAGACAATGACATGCAAATGACCATACCAAGTATATATGTAAGCTGACATCTAAAATGTAACCATGCAGTTCCTCAAAATAAAGTATTTTATTATAGTATACTTATACATATATATATATATATGTATATATATATATATTCTAATCTTTTAAAATACTAATGGCAAGGAATATCTTCCTTTTTCTATTTTAGTGTGGACTATTTTTAGGAAACAAACAAATGAATTAGAAATTGTTCTCTCTAGTAGTTTTATAAATCCCTATAATCTGTCTAATAAGTATCATGGCATACAATAATTTTGTGTAAGTATAATTCATATTAGTAACAATTTTTTTTAAGGCCAGGACAAATTAAAATCAGTTTTAATTTCCATTACTTCATAAAAAGTTTTTTTTAATGTATGAACATCAGAAATTAAAAAAAAATACTTTTTGTAAAAAGAAAAACATGGAAAGAGACTCACATCATGTGTTTTTGGGGGGACAACAAAGAAAACAGTAAGATCTACTGTACATAAGTGTTGAATGTCAGAACGCAGGGCAGGAACAGCACCAAAGGCCAGAGGAACCCTGTCACTCACAGTGGGGAGAAAGCCAAACAGTGAGCCACTTTGAAGGACACATTTGGTAGCTCCTCATACAATTAAACCTAACCTTACCAAATATATTTTTGCCTAAAAATAGTTATGCAAAAAAAGCATAATACCCTTCTAGAAGAGACTGCATAATCACAGGAGTGATACTGGTACTTTTCACATGTGTGCCTCTTGGGGTTGATTTATTTCCTTCATAGACCAATGTAAAGCTCAAAGAACAATATTATCAGGTAGTTTTCTAAACCAGAAATGGAGAGCGATCCTTATCTCCTCCTCTCTTTCCAGTGATGTCCAATTCCTTTTTATTCCTGCTTGACTGTATCTCTGTAATTTATCTATACTCTTTTACTACCTGAGCTGCTGTAATCAGTTTGAAAGATCTGAAATTTGTAGTATAATGTACAAATCTTAACACAGTCACTCCCCTACATAGGTGTTTTAATGATTTGCCATTTGTGAGAAAAAATGATCAAAATTTGGAAGCTTGTGTAAATATGATATGGTTGGCTTGTGCTTCCAAAATGTTATCTCTAGTATTCAAGAAGATAAAATCATCTAGTAGACTGTTCTTCACCTGAAAATTATAAGCATGATCAGTTTTTACTCTTACATGTGGCAAATATGCAGATAGAATACAAAAGGAAAATATAAATGGAGGGTGATCATGAGCAAATAAGTTTTAAATGTAAATAAAGTTAGAAAATAAAAAAATGGGATATCTGTATGATAGTTTTGAAATAACCTTGATTTGTACACAAATAGAGATAGTAGAATTGCAAAAGAGGACCTAGGATACAGCTTTAAAAAGAAATGCATAAAGTACCATCATTATGAGACAATGATAACAACCGTGAAGATATCTGATGTGTAATATGTGCTCCCTTTAACTGGCATTTTGCTAAGCTTACATATCTAACTAGACAAATGAATTTTTTTTTAAGATTTTATTATGTAGTCCTGGTTTGCCTGGAACTCATAGAGATTCACCTGCTCCTGCCTTCCAATGTATGAAACTAAACAAATGTGCCATAATATGGCACAATTTATCCTAAAGAATTATTATCATTTCTGAAGTAAACACACTAACAGTAATTTTTAAAAAATATTTAACTTGATTTTAATTGTGTTCTAAATATTATGAAATCAGAACAGAAACTATTAAACAATATTAACCACCTTTTTGAAAGAAAATATGTGAATTAAAATCAATTCAATGTTAATAAGTTGATTATAACATGAGAATAAATTAATATTAAATATACTATAAATTAGAATATGTATTAAATAGAAATATAAAATGTAAATATGAGAGTGAAACACATGTTCTGAAGATGAATTGGGAATTTTTTTCAAAACAGCCTTCAAATATGTCAGGATGGGTATGTTGGTTTTCATTCTAGAGGTCAATCAAACTTAAAAAAAATAGTCAAGCCTGATTCCCATTGAATAAGAGTTATATGTTACCATAAATTCTTAGCAAAAGGGGATGTATTAGGGCATAGTATTACATCCGTGTTTCTCTACTTCTTCTAATGAAAGTTGTTTCTATTAAGGTAACATAAATACACAAATGTCTAATATTTATTGAACTCTCAGTTAATGGTTAAATTAAGATAATCAAGATAAATGTCATAAATGAATGTCTAGTGTTTGTCAAACCCTCAGTTAATTAATCAATTCATGATATGTAGGTTAGAGTAGAAAATCTATTTTTTTCAACTACTGCTTAAAGTAGGCAGAGTGAGCAAACATACACAATTAAGTGTACAATGAACGGGAGCCATTCATTCATCCAGCTTGTAAGACAGTAGTGAGTTATGCTGTCCAGTAACTTTAAGAGTTCCCCCATCAGAATATTGGAGATGAAAGACTTCCTGGGGGAAGCTGAATGTGGTAGAGAGGAACTCAACATATTTGCAGTACTAACAAAAGAAAAAAAAATGTTAGCATTGGTTCAAGTTACACAACGAGGGCAGATTTGTTGAGATTTACTGTTTAAAGGAAACCAAAACATTCACCCCACAGCTACCATTACATACTGTGAAGACATTGTGTTCACCACGTACGTCCTCTTTTCACTTGCAGAAAAGTGAAGATATTTTCAAGGTCAAAACGACCAATACACTTCTAGTCACTGACAACAGGAAAACACTTAAGAAGATTGCAAATTAAATGGATAATTTCCAACTTGGAAATAAGCCTTCCATTTTCATCTGAAGAGTAAATAGTTACAATGAGCTTTTGTAGGAATGAAATTCTGCAGTTGAAATGTATAAAACTCTTCAAATGAAACATGAAAGACTATAAGAAAAGTATAAGAAAAATGTTTAAATGAGGATTAACTTTCTGGCAGTATCAATATCCATTTGTGAGTATAAGGTAAGATTTAAATACCACTTGATCATAGTATCTCCCCTGATAAATGGATATGTACAGCCATCCAGCAAAGGCTTATTTTCAAGAGTAGATATCTGGGAAAACAAAACCATACCTACTAGAAAGCAACCAAGTGGTCCATTAGGTGAAGACTCTGTGCAGTTGGGGTGTTGTGTTTATGGGCTCAGAGATGTTGGGTGAGAGGGGCTGTTCAATAAGGATCATTTGGCTTGGTCATTGTATTCTATATTTTTTATTGTACAATTCATATATAATGGTCAAAACTCCAGCAACCGGAACCAAACTGGAGTGAATTTGACTATTGAAATCATATCCTTGGACAGTGGTAAAATAGTAACTGGGAGTCCTCCTCAGTGGCATGGTAGGGCTATCATAGGTGTACCAAATTACTTATCTCTGGATTTATTTCTCATGGGAAATGCACATTGGTTTTCATGTTGAGGTTTAAATGAAGCTTTACCTAATCCCGACTCACAAATATAAAACTAGAATTTGAAAATATATGCTATGCCAAGAGTTTCAAAATTATTCAAAAAATAAATGCCTCCCAAATTTTCAAAGGTTTAAAAATATAAATGTTTATGCCGTAATTGCTAATTTTTAAATGAAAAAATTCTAAAATAAAAAAGATTTAAATACCACATGCTTTATTTTACAATTAACTGGTTATAGTAAGGACATGTGAAGAACAAATTAAAGAAAGGATATTACCTGTCTAAAGCCACAGACTAATACTATCAGAGTAAAACTCTGCACACAGATTGAAGGTCCATTAAAACAAACACAAGAATAATATCTGGCCAAGTAAGTCACATTTTCTAATGCCCAACAGTTTTAACACAGTAGTATTCAAAAAAAAAAAAAAAAACGCAGACCTTCAGTCATACTACCTTGAGCGCTAAGGCAGTGGGACCAATGTTTTGAGGATAGCCTGGGTTTCAGGTCCAACCTTGGCTACACAGCAAAATCATGTATAAATGAAACAACCAATGTTGTTGTTCTAAATGTTCAGAGAGAAGGAGCTAATTTTTAAAAATTTTCGGTTTAATAAAATAACATTTACACCCAGGGTCTGTGCTGATATCTGTGGCCTGTGTCACCTCTGGAGGCTATAGGAATCATGCAAGATGAATCAGAGGGTCATACTGAGCCATTCTTCACTGGTCCTAGGAGAGCTGGCTTACCTCTTGGTGGACACTCCAACAAGAGAGCTGGACCCTGCACACTGGAGAGATGTATCCCACCCTTCACCATAGGACATGGTGAAAAGACACTGAAGGCTTGCATGTACGGAAGCTGAGTCCACCCACTTGCCTAAGGTGGGTGGCCCCGGGGACACAGACTGACTAGCTTGGTTACTATACAGGTACACAGCCAGGCCTTGGGGTGGCCCATCCTAGCATCTATGCCATCTAGAACCTTCTGTAACTGGTGAAAGGACTTGTTCTGAGTAACATTACTCCAAGACTCTGGCAGCCACAAGATATCAATCCCAGAGAAGCTCCAGTGCAGAACCAATGATGATGGTGTACCAGAAACCAGAGGTCTTGAACCAGACCAGTGACTCACTGCAATAGACATCTGTCAGTAAAACTGATGAGAAAGAGGTGTACTATATGACAAACTGATACTTTCATTGTCACCAGGATGAGTGGACAGATAATGGAGAAGCAGGAAAGAAGGAGAAGCAAAGAGATTTTTCTGTTGTGGTCTTTGTTTTATATTTGTTTGATTTTTTTTGTTTGTGTTTGTTTTATTTTAGATTGTAAGGTTGTTTTTGTTTTTGCTTTTGTTTGCTTCCTTATATGGGGAGAGGGGTGTGGCAGGGTTGAGGGATGAGCTGGGGCACAGGGAAGTAAAGAGAATTGGTGTGCATGATATGAAACTCCCTAAGTGTCACTAAAGAAGTTACTTATATAAACCTGTTTATAATGAAAAACAGCAACCATGAAAAAGATAAAAAAAAGAATTCTTGTAAGAATCTTAAATAGTTAACTATTAATAGCTATATGATTATGAAAATGAATCTTTCATAGACACAATATGATCTTTTCTCCCTGCATTACATATCTGTCATAATTTTGTTATTTTATGAATATGCTCTGCCATTTTTACCATTGGCTTTTACCACAGTTCTTTCATCCTTATATCAGAGCTGCAGTACAAACATGCCAACATACCTAAGATATAAGATACTAGCTCTCAAACCCAGGGACCTGTGCAACTAGGCAAATAATCTAACAGCTGAGTAATCTTTCTAGAACTAACAAATATTTATTTCTTTTAAGAGCAAGAAAACAGTTACCATAATAGAGGGAGCCATTATAGGTTTTTAGAGAAAACAGACACTAGGAAAATGCCCAGAGACCTGCAAGGATGATTCCAACTAATAATTTGAGCAATAGTGAAGAGTCTACCTTAAATGCCCTTCCCTGATAATGATATTGATAACTACCTTATATGTCATCCTAGAGCCTTCTTCCAGTAGCTGATGAAAATAGTAGCAGACACCCACAGCTAAGCACTAAGCCGAACTCCTGGAATCCAGTTGCAGAGAGGGAGGAGTGATAAGCAAAGGGGTCAAAACCAGACTGGAGAAACCCACAGAAACAGCTGACCTGAACAAGAACCCCCCGCCATGGGAAATCATTCTTGGACCAACTCAGACCTCCTGAACATGTGTCTCAGTTAAAAGGCCTGGGAAGTCTAATGTACCCTTGACAATGGAACCAGGATGGATCCCTGGTGCATGAAAGGACTTTGAGAGCATATTCCCCATGGATGGATACTCCCTTAGCCTAGAGGCAGGAGGAAGGGCCTAGACCCTACTCCAAATGACTTGACAGATTTTGATGATCTCCCCTGGAAAGGAGTGGCAATAGGTGTTGAATGGGATAGAAGTGGGGTATGGGGGTCATAGGAGGAAGGGAGGGAAAAGGAATTGAGATCAATATGTAATATAAGAAAAATAATAATAATAATAAAGAAAAAATAAAATCACACATGAAACACACACACACACACACACACACACACACACACACACACACACACACACACACATTCTCATGAGTTTAAGTCAGACTATACCTCGGAACATGTTACAGTTAAAATAATCTGTCCTGAAATTTTTTTTATCCTTTTTCTTGTTAAATTTGGTAATTTTGTTTTCTGAGCGTCTTGTACATGGAGGATTCGACAATACAACATATGAAAATTATTCACTCTTTAAATATCTTTGAAACACTTCCTCAAAATACATAATTGTGTTATAGACACCCATATGCATTCATAGAAAATAATTTGACTTTAATATTTTTGAGTTTAAAATACAATTTTGGGTGCTCTCCATAGGTCTATTTTAACTCACACTGACTCACATCATTAACAAGACTCCAAGATTGCTCAATTGTGTTGCTGTTAAGGTGGAGATTTTACACAGGGCCTTGTACATGCTAGCTATCAACTGCAAAGATGAATTATACCCTGAACTCCAATGCCTGAGAATTTTTAATTATCTCAAATATTTTTCAATGTGTAGGGAAATTTTTGAAAATCATTTTGTTAACATTCATGTGTTTTTCAATTATGAATAAGAAACTAAGTTGCTTTGAATAACATTACATTTTTGTTTATCCCAATTCTATGCTATGTCTGAATTTTGAGACCTGGCAAACAAAGGAAAAAAACAAACAACAACAACAACAAAAGTAAAACAAAAAACCAGCTTCCTAGTCAATGACCAAGAAATGAGTTTAAAGGTCACAAGTAATACACAGTTTGTCTGTTATAACTTGATCAAAACTCTCCCACAATGCACACAACAGAACCACCCATGTGATCATTTTTGGCATATTCTGGACAACAAGTAGAGATATAGGAACTGCATAAGCACTAAACAACTACAAGGAAAAAATTAGATGTAAAAATATAGTATTGGGTTTGGTATAGTGGGAAAAGTGTGGGCCATGTAATCTGAAGGACCTGAGTTATGATCAGAAATACCTCTATGTTTTTGTTTTAAATATACATATATACATATACATATATGTATATATATACATTATTGAATGTTCTTACACTATGTTATGATTACAGGTCCCCTTCTCTGTGTTAATATATTGTTTATGATTTAATAAAGACACTGGAGATGAAAATGCAAAGCAAGCCACAGCCATAGAGCCAGGCAGAAGTGGCACACACTTTTGATATCAGGACTCAGGAGACAAAGGCAGATGGATCACTGTGAGTTTAAGGCCACCCAGGGTTACCTTGGATTGAAACAGTCTCAAAGAGGAGCAGCTCACATAATGGAAAGCTCAGCACTTGGGATCTGTGCCTTTAATCCCAGCTTTATTTAATCCCAGATTTAGAGAGGTATATAAATTAGGAGCAGGGCATCCAGTAGTCAGTCTTGGAGATGTATTATCTAGTCACATCGAGGACAGAACAGCTCTTTCAGCCTGAGGCAGAGGTAAGAGCTAATGGCTGGCTGCTTTGTTTCTCTGATCTTCAACATGAATCCCAATATATGTCTGGGGGTTTATATAATTCGTGGTACATGCCCCACCTCCATTCTGAACCTCCCCACCTTTGAACCAGTCTACCTCTATGGCTACTTTCTCTGACATTAGGAAACAGTTATCCTGAATACCCACTTAAATGCTGGACAGGCACATTAGCCTGCTAGCAATGCAGACCTATAGAGGAAAAGATTGGTTTTATTTGGGGCAATTTGGCTACCTAGATTAGCTGAAATGGCAAGTAACGGACCTCACTTAAATATATGAGATGAAAAGAAATTCAGAAAAACAAAACAAGCAAACAAGCAAACAAACAAAAAGAACATCAATCATCAATCTCTGGCCTCTACATCCACGTGTACATACCTGGTCATGACATACATGTGTACACCCGTATTTGAGCATGCACACACACACACACACACACACACACACACACACACACACACACACACACACACACAAGAAATACTGAGTATATTTGCATGTACGCTAAGATATTAACCATAAACAATTAAGATTTGTGTTTTTATATATTACATGTACATGAAGATCTATGGAAGACATAGATGAAATATGTGCCGATGAAATGGCGCTGTGGTCAGTCTACTGACAGGAAGGTGAAACGAGGATCAGCATGTTTAAATGTTGAAGATCACATGGCTTTGTAGGGAAAAGTATGACCTTAAAAGTATATTGCACTGATCATTATCACTAAATGTATTCTATTGAATGTCAGAACATATTTGACTCATAGAACTGCCTGCCCTGAGCAATGTGTCAAAAACATACATAAATGGTGGTTCTGGTAACAGCTGGAAAACTCAAGCACACATTAGGAATGTATCAGAAGTCAGAGCGAGGTAGGCAAGGGCCAGATTATGAAGGCTCTTGAGTGTCAGGGTGATGAGTTTGGTCATCATCTTAGGCAGAAGACAGAGATGATTAAAGTGATAGATCAGAGAGTGGGATGAGGCAGAGCCTCATCAACAGGGCTAACCACCCCAGGTTCTGTCATCCACCACAGTGACATTGATAAGGCCAGGGCATGTCTCCTGAATCTCATATATTTCATGGTACAGAAAAATTGGCCAAATGGGGTAGGGGGAAATGTGTTGTTTGCCACCACTTCCTTCAAAGAAGATGCCTGAAAAGCAAAATGGCTTCGTGAGCAAGACATGGCTAGTTTCTGTGTAATGATGCAAGAGTTACTCATCTGTTCTCCTGGCTAATAAGCTATTTACTGATATGCAGTAGGCTTTGCTTTGCTCTAAAATAAAAAGCAAACAAACTGGATTTTATTTGGAATTTTCTTATTAAGAGAAACCTTTGCTAGATAAAGAGCAATAGCTTTCCAGTATCTAAAGTCTGTAAAGAAGAAGCCTTATTAAAGAGCTATAGTGGTTTTACAAATTCAGCAGGAAGGGCCTTTTAGACCTTCCCCGAAAGCCAAACTTGAGGATGATAAATGGAAAGCACTCTTTCAAAATTCAGGATTTAGTATTAAAGTCTATTAAATGAAATAAGATAAACTGTACTCTATTGTAGCAAGGTTAAATTTGGAGATATATTTTAATACTGTTATATTTATTCAATTCAGAGTGCATATTACTGTCATGTAGCATCTCAAGAAATGTTCAGCTTTCACAGTGTTAAACATATCATCAGAGAGCACAAAAGTGGTTACGGCCCTCTCCATGAAGAATATGCTTAGGTAAAAGAGACATCACATCCACCTGACCCAGTTCTCAATTAGACATCATTCCATGCAGTTCACAATACTTACACTACAAATTCTCAAAAAAATTTCACAAAAGACAGCCATTTAAAATACCATGTATATGTTAGTTTCTAAGAGATCTTACAATAATGTGGTTTCATGCCTACACATACTCATGGGCAGTAAGACCTGCTGAAATTATTCAATAAAATCCATACACACAAACAAGTCTTAACTGTTTTACAGCCTAAAAAATACATATATATCAAAATGTACCTTACTTCTTGACTGGTAGATACTTAATTTTCTTATCAAAACCTCTATATGATCACATTACTATAGGTTGCTTATATAAAGTATAACAAGCAATATTTTTAATTTTTATGAATTTTATATTTAAAGAAAACAGTTCACTGTAGTGACTTTTGTTTTCAAACTCTCAAGGTTTTAGGTTAGCTTTTATTTTTATATGAAAGTGTTAATACTTAGTACAATTGAGTGTGAAAATAAATTTTCAAGTAGCTCACCACATGTAGACTGTTTTAAAAATTCAAAACACCAGAATCCCAAATCTCATTTCTTCCATAGCTACAAAATGCATATGCCAAGTGTATTATTACCCAAATTATCTTAATGAATAAATGAGTTTGTCCTTTATGTATAAAATATAGTTTGTATTTATGGCAGAAGATTTTAATAATAAATGAATTTTAGGTTTGCTCCAATGTACTCAATAAAGAATGATTAATTTAGTTTTTCAAAAATGCAAACTAGACATTACTATATTACTTTGCAAAATGCACAGCTTGCAACATTATTGTCGCAGTGGGATCTTAAATTGAATTGTAAAATGTGTCTCATTTCTAGTTTGATTCATGTAAGAGATAACAGTGGATAAGCCCCTTTTGAAGTTTCATTGCTTTGTGTAAGGAAAAACAAAGAGCTCAAAATCATGATAGTTCGTTAAGTTCCAAATCATACTTTTGCGATATGTAAAATGTTACCGACAGAAAACATTATGACAGGAGCAAGGTATCACATTTCAAGGAGCAACTTTTTGAAGTTCCTATTATGACAGATGATACAACACATTTCTGACATTTTGTGTGATTTTTATTATGATATTTCACATAATTACCAAACCATGGTTTTCTCCAAAAAAGCTTTCTGGTGCCCTGAGAATTAATCTATGATACCATTTAACTTGGCTTTTTGAAGTAAATATCACCAGATAAAAGCCAGCTGGATGTGAATAATAGGACCCTTGAATGAATGTATTAGTGTTTGAAAAAGAGAGGACAAATCTTCTAAAAAAGATTAATTTCCATAAAAATGATAGCTCCCACATCTACAAAAGAATAAATTCAAAAACATAATAAACACTCAGAAAGAAAGGTAGATTAAAGCACAGGCTGCAGCACCTTGCTCCCACAGCTGTGGTGAAGCAACGGTTCTGTATCAATTACATTTAGTTGGTCCTGTAGGGCTCTTCAAAGCCTAGTGTGAAAAGCCTGCATGTAGAATAGTGTGACACCATAAGTAATAACTTCAGCGATTAATTTCGATTCAACACTACATTCATTCCGATCTTAGTCTCAATGCTTGCCGTCTGAGAGAAGCTTACAAAGATGTTCCTGAGAGCCTATGAATCTACTCAGGACACTCTTTGCTCTTCACTTATTAAAGATTTGGATATGAGTTTTTCTTTGTGATGAAAATATTGCAGCTTTATCATACTAACATCAGTTGCTGACATCATCATATAAAAAGACGGAAGCTGATCAATGGACCTTTTTTCAATATCCTGCTTAAAAATGTGTCTCCTGAAAGCAGTCATGAATTCTGTTCGCATAACTGTCTACTTTAGCTTGTACAATTGCTAATAAAGTGTGACCATGCAGACACTCATGCCAAGGTAGAACGTACTTTTTATCAGGAAAGGCTCTTATTCTTTTACATGCTGTAAACAAGTGTAGAGGTAAGCTGCGTTGTTTTCCTTTCAACTTGCTTAAATTAAAGAAACTAAACCACAAATCTGCTTAAAGGAACAAGCATGAAAGTGGTATTTATTTTCTATAGCGGTTAAATTATTTTTAATCTTTTGCATATTGAATACTTTATTTACATTCATTCCCCCTCTTCCAGATCTTAACAAATTCCCAATCATTAGCCACCAAACTTAAATTTCTCTCTCTTTTTATTAAAAAAACTAACATAACAGAAGAACACACACACACACACACACACACACACACACACAGACACACACTGCAAAACTCAGAGACCTGGTTTTCCTCCCTAGCTTCTATAAATTGCAAATATCTTCTTGGATAAAGGTAGAACATTGAAGGACTTCTACAATTTTGTGTAAACTAAATATGTAGGAAATGAAAAGAGATAAGCAAGATGATGTGTATATTTCTACTTTGAACTAGTTGATTCAATGAAGTAATAATCAGAATTTCAAAAATTGGAGAGAATGGCTTACTTTCCAACCAAAATAATTAGAAGAGAATTCCCAACCAAGTGAAATTAGGAAATAAATCTGTTAATTATATTTTAAAACAATTTTACTGTGTGGAAAATGGTAAGATTTTATTTCCTCTGTCTTCCTTCTTTCTACTGTTCCTTCTAGAATACAGCACCAAAGAGATACATTAAAGTGAGATGTCCCAAGTAACTACAAAAGTCTTCATATAAACTTAATTATTTTTAGTAGGTTAAAATATTTAAATATCACATCCAAGCTCATTATAATGAGGATGTAAAACTGTATCAACATTATTAGCAAGATATCACTACCTTCAAATGCTACAGAGAGGGTGTGATATGTTTGTGTGTGTGTGTGTGTGTGTGTGTGTGTGTGCACGTGTGTGCAGAATGTCTATGTTCTCTGCACTTATATTAAATACTAAATGGTTCCAGGAATTTAAATAGTAACACAAGAATTTCTTTATTATACTTCTTCAAGAAAGCTGCTTTTAGTTAAAACATAAAAACTGTAGCTACAAGGCTCCTGAAAATATAACTGCCGTTCCATTAAGGAACGGTGCACCAAACAGTAAATAGTGGCCTCCAGGGAAATGTTAAGTATTGATTTTATTACTGAGTTGGTAGGTTGGCATTTGCAATTGTCAAGTCTAATTTTGGAGCATGCTTTAAGTATCTTTAAAAATGTGCAAGGAAAGAAGAAATATTAATTGGAAAATATTGACAACTATTCTATTGCAGCTTTAAATATCATTTGAGATTGTTTCTTTTCTGCCTCTGGTAGCTTAAATTTAAAAAAAAAATGAATTATATTTTGATATTCATAGTGAATAAACGCCCAGATAGTTTTCATTAGTTTCAAATTACAAACTCATTTTTTACACTGTAAATCATGAGTTGGCCCCAAGAGTTAAACTAATCACTACAAAAGTGTGAGCACTATTTCACAGTTCTTTAATCTTTAATATTTATTTTTGATTCAGAAACCCTGAAATAATCAGGAAACTAATGCAAATCTAATTTTAATTGACATAAAATTCAAGTAAGGACCTCACTAATCTAAGTCATCAAATGATACAAAAATAACAGTTTGTCAATTTAATAAATCAATATATTTCTTTTTGCCCTCATCATTACATTCATCATCACTTGTTTCTCTTTTTCATCTTCAAATGGAAAATTCTAGTATTGATACTGAAGTTATAAATGTAAACACGGAACATTTTATTAAACCAGGTCAGAGTGCAACTGTCTTTGACATGTACATTTTCAACTATGCAGGGCTATAAATATGAAGTGTGTTAAACCTCTACAATTAACTAAAAGAAATATTTCTGTCACACACAAATTTCTGAAACATCTGCAATGGAAATATAAAGTGAAGAAAATTAAGATTAAGCAAAAATAATAGCTGTAATTGTGATTAAACACAGAAAAGCTCTTGAATTCATAAACATGTGCTGCACTGTTATGCCATACATCAGAAAGAGAATTGGGACCTGTTAACCCACATGCACACACAGAATTTTTAGTATCACAAGATGTCAAGCCCTCTTATCACAACTATAAAAAAGAGTCAAATGAAAACTATTGAGACAAAACATAAAAATCATCATCCTGTAATATTAAATGTTTACATAATTGATGCCAAATATAAAATACAACATAGTTTGTGTAGAAGAATGATCTTTGAGGCATGTGATGTGATTTGTATGGTACATGTATTATCATATGATACTGAACATTTATTGACTTCTGAGAATAAAAGCTTTGGCATCTCAGAATGGAACATTGATTTCTATCTCAATGCTGTCACTTAGGCTATAGTTTCAATGATGGTTTTTGAGTTTTGTGGGGTTGGGGGGTTTTTTAGTTTGTTTTATTTTATTTTGTTTTTCCTATTAACTTTGGAATTCAGAACATACAAAAAAGCCTTGCAAAAAGTTCACTCCAAACAATAAATTTGTTGAATAAGATGCATTAAAAAAGTTTAGTGTAAAAACTCACAAATAAGGAACTCAAAAATATGAAATGGATTTTAAATCTTATCAAATTTGAAAATCTGCATCTGCATAGATTTTGAAAATAGCGTTTAGTTCTTCTCACAGCTTATCTTTCTAGGGCTGTCATCTGTGTGACTATATTTTATTCCTTTGCTCACTGTCACTACTGACTACAAACCATTGGTTAAAAAAAAAAAAAGCCCTTCAGTAAAGAATATTGAAAGTAGAAAAGGAACGCAAATACTGAATCAGAAATCAAGATTCTGGTTGCAAATATATAATTGCATACAGCATCAGTGTTCAAACATTTGATTTTTGAGATCTAATAACACACACAGGATCTACACATCAATGTCTACCTAACTTGAAATAAAAAAATTGAGAATAGTAATACTTAGCTATGCATTTAATAACTGGTAACACAATGAATTTTGTAAAAACTTAACATGATGAATAAAGTATTCTGTATGGGAATTTTGCAAAACTCCTCTGTGGTAGGTTAGAAAGCAATGGCTTGGCTTGTCATTCAACCTAGTTGTTCATCTGATGAAGAGGCAAAAGGTTCATAGCTTTGATAGCCTTCACCATATGCTCATGAAAGTTTTAAAAGGAAGGGATATCTTAGTATCCTTAGTAAAGATTTTGGGTCTTCTGGAACCATTGAAAATATTTTGCGAACTTGTTCCTCAGTAGATTGCATTACCAACCTCTGACTATGCTCTGGTGTTTGACTGCCTTTGAGAATGATGGCACCTTTGTGAATATTTACTTTACACATTAACTTAGTAAGCTGAATATTACAACAATATGACATCTGATAATAAAAGGAAGACTAGAAATTTTACTTTCATGTCCTTGATTAAAATTTCATTACTTAAATGACAGTGTGTATGTATGTATTAAACCTTGAGAGCTGACTGCAAACACCAACATTAAGTAAAAATTAGGTGGGGATTTAAATTTTTCCTTTGTAGTTTTAAGATAAAGCTTTACTGTGTGCTCCAAACATCTGGAAAATGCCACACATTTAAATAGAAAATGTTATTGTGGTTATGTATAAGAAACATAAAGCACCTTGCTTTTGACAACTTATAAATAAGCAATTATTATGAAGTGGAAGTCAAGCTTATGATGAAAAGTATTGAGATGATACAGGGATGGTAAAAGATACGTTTTTAAAGGCTCTCTGTGAGACAGCAATTTATCACACAGACAGACAATGAGTACAAATAAACTTCCTATCATCTTGTAACTGACAAGTGGAAGAGAAGAAAGAGGAGACTAAATAAAAGAAGGTTTACTGTGTCAATTTGGACTTTATTAGGTCATCAAAAAGAAATTATGATTATATGTAATGAATGAGTCCTTAAGGATCAAACATAAATAAATTAAAATGAAAAATCAATGAAGCATGAACATTAAAAGAAAACAGAAATACAAGTTGAAATTGGCAATATCTAATATCCAGATATGGACTATAATAGTCTGAATTTTTTAACAATGAAAAAAAGGAAGTATTCTCCTAATACTGTATTGCATTGGCTTAACTCAGTATGTTCTAAGATAGATAATCATTGAATCAGCAATAAAAATGAAAGAAATTCCCTACAATTAACGTTTATAAGAAACATTACAATTTTATAACTCACTTATTCCAAGTGGCCTAAGAAATCATCATTTTAAAATATTGATAAAAGTAGTTCTAGAAGGAATATCATCATAGAACAATGAGGGAAAATTCTGAGTCTATAATGTTGATAGATTAAAGGCAGGAGTTAAATATAAGTAAAAGAAAGGATTTTGTTATTTCTTTCTAATTCTATTTTTCTATTAGTAAATAGTGAAGTAAGGGAATGTCTTTCATTAGAAGACAGCATGTATATTTAAGTAAGGTTTTTTATAATCTAGGTAGGTACAATAACGTATTCTGAAATTATCTTTTCTGATTGTGTAACTTCTAGAATGCCCATCGTGTCTGGTACTTTATATTGTTATATTTTTTTAGTTTTCAAGAAGGACATTCTCTATGCCTTTGGAGGCTGTTCTGGAACTAGCTCTTATAAACCAGGCTGGTCATGAACTCACAGAGATCCCAGTGCTGGGATTAAAAATGTGGGCCACCAATGCCCAGTTAGTATTTTATATTCTAAACTTGAATGACCATCTAAAGCATAAGTTCAGGATCATATCAATGATTGAAAGACCAGAAACTAAACCATTTCTAGATGATTTGGCCACATGCTCAAGGTAATCAGTAATATTTTCAGTGACATTTTTATTTTTATCAAAACTTCATATCTTGTGTTCTAGATACATTTAAAGATAGCATAAAAATTAAAATTTTGAGCTGCAAAATGTCTAATGGTATCCATTTAAAATTCAAGAAAATTATTTTAACTGGGAATATGTAAGAGAAAAAGAAAACAGCAAGAGTTTTATGCTTCGAGGCTCCATGTATCAATTCTTAAGTTAAAAGAATTTTAAAGGTCAGTAATAATGGAACATTATAATTCATCATGGTCATACTTCATGCATAACAGTTACTGCTAAATAATTAAGATATGTGAATAATGAAGGAGTCAGTTTTGAGCTCTGGTTTTGAAAAACAAATACAATTTTTGGAACTTGAACTATGAAGGGAAAAACAAAACATATTATTTAAATTAATGACTTGATTAGTAAAATAATATGGTATAATTTTAAAATAAACCTCATTGTTAAAAACGATTAAAGGATGATACAATGTGAGAGAATATGAAGCTTATTTTAAAAACATTTTAGAATATGGAAAGAAATGGTAAAGTCTCCAACATTAAATAAAATTTGGATTTGTGTATCTAAATAATATCTGTTTATGGTTTAGATAGAGATCTGTTATGAAAATTCCTATGAAAAGCAATGTTTAGGAATTTATGAGACTTTACCTTATAAACCTTAGGGACAAAATAATGTCTTAAATACATACATTTTAACAGATCTAGTATTTCATCACTGAAGCTTACTATTATAAAAAAAGATATCAAAATTACTAAATATTCATTTTAAAGGTACATTACTTTCTAATTGCATGCTCAGAGATTCAGTGATACATAAGATCACTAATACTGAGGAAACACCATTTTGATTTTATAGATATTTCATTATATCAATGAAATTTCTCTGCATCCTCTATGTCTAAACTCATAAGCTATAACATAAAAATTACTATCAACAATGTAGACCAGCCATAAAATTCAATTAAAAAACTCTACACTTTAAGCAGTTATAGTGCCATAATGTGTAAACATGAATTGAAGTGATGTATGGCTCCCAGAGCATGTCACATTTAGAAAACAAATGTTTTAACTCATTCATTTTCAATCCTCAGTACACAGAACTTTTAAGAGAGTTTTCTTTCTCTTTTTACATCTTTGAAGAGATATTAATGCATTGTATGGTGCCTAGGAATGTGTGTGTCCGTGTCCGTGTCCGTGTGTGTGTGTGTTTGTGTGTGTGTGTGTGTTCATGTCTGTGTGTGTGTGTGTGTGTTTGTGTGTGTGTGTGTGTGTGTTCGTGTCTGTGTGTGTGTGTGTCCGTGTTGTGAGTGTGTGTGTATGTGTTCGTGTCTGTGTGTGTGTGTGTGTGTGTGTTTGTGTGTGTGTGTGTGTGTGTGTGCATGCTTGTGGTAGCCAGAAAACAGGTTCAGTTGGGGTTCTACTGGAGATGACCACTTTGTTTTTAAGAGAATGACCTGTAAAAATGACCTAGGCTGGCTGGCCAAGAAGTCTCAGAGAGAACTGTTTTGTGTTTTTGTCTTTATAACACTGGATTTGAAGCATGCACATTGTTGTTGTTGTGTAATGTGAGTTATCATTCTTGCAAAGGGAAACACATTACTGACTGAGCTAACACCCATTAACTGCTTCATTCAAAACAAAGACATGCCTTTCAGCTTTCTGTTTGACAATATTGTTCTTAGCTTACTGTGCACCATGTATGTGTGTGAATATGTACACTGATCTTACTATTTCAACAAAGACAGTTTTAGGTACTGTTTAAGAAACTGATATTAAAATTGAGCAGAGTAGACAAACACACACAAAGCAAAAAAAAAAAAAAAAAAAACCTAAGCACAGCAGGACTCACCTCCTAATACTTAATACATAGTCATATACATGTTATTATATATGGTACCATAAGTGAAGCTGTGATTTGACAGATTTGTCTTTAATTACTATGGGAAAAATAAAACTATAAAGGAAGGAAGGCAAACATGTATTGAGGAAGAGCACTATAGTAAAATATAGATTTGTTTATATCAGTCTTAGCACGAATAGAGCATTTGCAGATGAAAAACAAAATAAAGTAAATGGCTATGTTGGCAAGGAAATTACTAACAAGAGGGTAGAGGATGGAAACCTAAAGGTAACCACCTGTGTGACATGTCTGAGAACTGGCAAAGGGTCTAGCCTGATTAGAATAAAGTAAGAGAGACATGGATGTGGACAGAGATAGAATGAAGGAAAATGAGGAATACTGTAGACTAAAAACTAGGAATCTGGGATTTTTGTTGTTTTCCTCTAAATAAAATTAAGAGTTGAAATAGTTATACACAGAAGAGTAACTATCTTCTATATGTGTGCTGGATGAACTACCGAGTAGTGATAAAGATGAGAGGAAAAATGGAAACAAAAAGGAAATCACTCACAATAATTTCAGAAAGAGATGATGAGGAAGGGGGAGGGACCATATAAACCTGTGGATACATTGTTTGAGTACCAAGATGTCCCCATAGTTCTGGTAGTAACAGGTGTCTTTTGGGCCATAGCTACTATAAGAACAACATAAATTGTTTTACATTCATAAAATACTGATCTCTTTCATTCTCACTCTACTTGCATAATGTAATTACCAGTCAAAGTCCTTACGTCGAAATCCTACTGCATTGGCACTAGAATTACAAGGTATTAATATTGAGAGAACCCTACAGTTAAGACCAAAGAGAAAATTAGTAGAAACACAGATTGACTGATAACTGTCAAAAGTAGAATACAAGTTGATCAACTTAGCTATAAAAAAATAAAAGTCCTCTGAATTTAAATATTAAAGTGTCCCAAACTCAACTACTAGGGAAGTTACCATTTTGAGTAGTGAAATTTACAAGCATAATCATTAGGGACAAATAAATGTTATTTTTCACTTTCATTTCATCTTCAAATAGTCAACTAGATCATCTAAAATTACAGATCTAATATCTATATTTTTGTTGACATTATTAAAGGAAAATAATGCCTTGAGCATAAAAATTACTAACTTACATTTCTGATTTTCTGAGAGTTTCCTTTTTAAATAAATTTGCTAAGTCAGTGAACATGAATCCCTGTCAAATAGTAGTACATATAGACAACATGTTGTCCATTTAAATTTAATGTAGACCCCCAGCATCTGTAAAAAACAATAGTTACAGAAACCTGCAAGGACTCTGAATTTCTTAGATGAAGATGTCTACCTTTTAAACGTTAGCCTGTTCACTAATGTGCATATAAGAAAGTGATCATGTATAACATCTAATGAAATATATGTTATTAATTCATATTAGTTATGTATAGAGAATAATGATGAAGAAGATATGAACTTTTTGGTGAGGATTCTCAAATTTAAAATGTTCTTTTAGAAAGTTGAGTGATGCATTAACAATTTACAGTTCCTGCTGCTCTTTCAAAGGATTCAAATCGCGTTCCTAGAACCTGTATATTGGATCACAAGCATCTAAAATACTCTTGTCCTGACTTCCAAGGCTAGGAAGTACACACACATACAAAACTTCAGGAAAATAGGTTAAACATAAAATTAAATATATATTTTTATTCTTATTTATTTATTTATTTATTTATTTGAGACAGGGCTTCTCTGTGTAGCCCTAAGGGTCCTGGAACTTGTTTTATAGAACAGACGGATCTCACACTTACAGAGGTCTGCCCAACTCTATTGTGAAAAAATGCATGTACCACCACATCCATAATAAGTATTTTATATTTTTGATGAGTTAAATGCAAGGATATATATATATATATAATTGCATGAAAAAGGGGGAATGGAATGCAGTTTGAATTTTTATTCAAAAAACAACCATTTGATTCTCAGGTGTGTATAATTTCCTTCTTGCATAAAAATAAGCACCGGTATAAAACCTCTACCAAAACTCTTCATCCACCATTCTGAATATTGTCTCAAGAATCAAAAACATCATGGAACTTGTGGTTAACTTTCATTTAACAACTGATGAGATGTTCTATTTTCAGCTTTAAATTTTTTTTTGATCACTTGGAGCCATTTTTTTTTTTTTTTTGGGTATGGAATAGCAATCATTTAGGTGTTTTTTTTTTTTTAAACTGGTGAATAGACCAACTCCATATTTGTAAATAGAATGGCTCCGTTATAAAAAAAAATTTCAAATAATGTGGGTACAACATAGCATCCAAATCTGTGGAAACATAAAATCTAAAACAGGAGAATAAATTCAATATTTTGATACATTGGGAATAATGGAAATATATTTATTTTCTCTTCTATTCTACAGACTACTTTCTGTCTTAAAGATCCAACAACGGTTTATAAAATGTTTCTGTAAGCAATTTTCTCCCTTGTGTCATGATTAAGTTGCCAGTGTTCACAAGTGTTTAAACCACTATGTACTTTACACATTGCATTAATAGTCTCAGCTTTATTCCAACTTGAACTATCTTCTATCATAAATGAAAACTGGAAAACACATTTTAATCATTCAACTTTGAAATCAGCAGAGAATTCCTTTCATAAGTAGTGAAAATTGTGACATTATGAAGTAATATAAATCTGTCACTGTTTCTTAGTCACAGAAAAAATAACCTCTGAAAATTTACATCTAGTCATTCACATAGATCATTCTCCAAGTAAGACCAGCTTACAATTTCTGAAAACACCTTACTGAACAGTGTTGCCTATCTTGTAGCTCCACATGATTTCTTTAAGCCATGAAATTCTATTGAAAAAAAGTAGTAGATATAAAAATAAACCTACACCTAATATAATTATAATTTTAAGCCTCATGCTGATAATTTAAATAAAAGACCCAATGCTTCATTTCTATAATGTACTGTATCTTGATGACAGAATTACTGTATTAACACATTGAAAACAATGTCATACCACATCAGACAAAAACCACAAGGACTTTCTCACCTATATATTAAAGGCAAGCATATAGCTAAATAAAATAAATAAATAAAAAGTTTTTAATGTAGTGTAATTTAAGGTTGACACAGAATTATAATTTACACAGCAGAGGAAGCACTTTCAACAACATTTGAGCTTTCAAGAGTTGGAAGTTGACACAAATGCCTCTTCTGAACAAAGCAATGCCCAAAGGGAAGTCTATAGAGACTTCTATAGAGACTATGCTGGGAGAGAAAAGAGAGGGTAGGCGAAGAGGGTGAGCAGAATGCACTATGCATGTGTATGAAGTTGTTGAAGACCAAATTTAATCCCAAAAGAAAAGTTTTACATATTATCCACTCATGTAAAAGTTTCAGAATTTTAATAAACACCCATAGCCGTTTACAGATCTTTAATTGGAATTACAGAGTAAGACAAGAGTAAATTAAGACAAATTTCTCTCCTATAGTATAGTTATGTATTCCCATAATGAAGCTACTCAGCATTATAAATAATAATAATTTTAAATTTGCAGGCAATGGATGGAACAAGGAGAAAACAAAACAAAACAAAACAAAACAAAACAAAACAAAACAAAACACATCCTGAATGAGGTAAGCCATACCAAGAAAGACAAACAGGAACCTCCTTCCAGTAACTGAAAGAAGTGAATGAGGAAATCCAGAGTTAAGCACTGTGTCAAGCTCCTAGAGTCCAGTTGAAGAGAGGGATGAGCAAAGGGGTCAAGATCATGATGGAGAAACACACAGAAACAGCTGACCAGAGCTCATTGTCTTCAGACTGACAACTGGGGAACCTGCATAGGACTGTACCATGCCCTCTGAATGTGGGTGAAAGTTGTGTGGCTTGGGTAGTCTATGAGGCCACTGGCATTAGGAGCTGAATTTATTTCTAGTGCATTAACTGGCTTTTTGGAGCCCATTCCCTCAAGAGAGATACCTTGCTCAGCATAGACACATTGGTGGTAGTGGTGGTGAGGTGCTTTGTCCTGCCTCACAGTGATATGACAGACTGTTGACTGTCCATGGGAGGCCTTTTCCTCTCAGAGGAATGGATGGGGGTAGGGTGGAGGGAGGTTGGAAGAAACAGAAGGAGAAGAGGAAGGGGGTACTGGTTTGGTAGCTAACAAAAGAAAGATTGTTGTTTTTTAAAAAAGAAATATGAAAAAAGAAAAAGAACAAAAGAAATAAATTCAATTCCTATGAATAACACACCATCTACCTTTCAGTACATTCAGTTTGAATGAGCAACAATATTAACATGGGAACAGTCAGTAACAGTCTCATTGATTGCATACCCACTATGTTAATGTTAAACATTTTACTTACATCTATACAAAAAATACTTTATTCTTCTTTTCATACACAAGAAAATTTAGAGACTTGAAAATGTTTATGAAAATATACAAATAAACTACCTAGAATATGAAAGTAGAACATAATTTCTGTTCCCAATCATTTCCTGATTATTAGTATCAAGGATCAGTGCCCACAAATTCATACATACCAATATCTTGATCAATTACATGAAATTCACAGAGAGGAACTTTTCAAATGTCCTCCATGAGCTGCAAACACTGCAACTTTTACTTGATTTATAATTCAATTTGTCATGTGTACTTTTTAGTCAATGTGAGTTCTAGGTTTCCCATATATAATACCAATGAATGTTTCTGTGTTGTCACTGGTTTCATGTCACTAGAACATATTTCTAAAGGCAAATCATCATCTATCTTTGTTGTAAAGAAAATCACATTGTTTCACCAATATCTGATGGATTAGACTGACAGATATATAGTCCAAAATGAGAGAAGTCCAGTACTATTTTATAGGAAGTAAGTACCTTTGAGTAGAGAGCAGATTGGGCACTCAACCTAGAGTTATACACTGCTAGGTACTCATAGAACAACTGAGTCATTGTAATCTGGAAGTAAATGATAGGGGAATTTTTATTTATATGATTATGTAGCTAATATAATCATTGGTCATATAAAATTTTGTAACATAAAATATATAATATAAATGAGTCATCAAAATTTGCTATATTGTTACTGGATTCTGAGTATTTGGGGACATTGTGAAGTATTTTTTGAAGTATTTTTTTCCTAATTTGTGTGATATTAAAAATGAACTAGGTATTTCATACTGTAAACTATTACCAAATTGTGATAAATGAATATGAAAATTCATGTAAATATATTGATTAAGGAAAGTCTTTTTATAAAAGGGTATCAGCCTATCCTATGTAAGCAGAAACAATCTTATTCTGTGTAATTGTCACAACCCAGATATTATACATTACATTCTGAGGAACAGTATAAAATCTCTTATACATTTTCTGTATCTCCAGTAATAATTACATTTTCCCTTATGTATCCAACATGCACAACACTTAATGTGTTTCTAAATAAACACAAAAGAAGCTACATCATTGCAAATCACTAAATTATTTGGCCAAATAAGGAACACTGTTAAGGGGGGAGGATCCATGTGTGTTTTCTTTAATTACAAAGACCATATCCAATTTTAACCACCTCCCTTTTTTTCTTAATAATGAGGTAACCTTCCTCTCTCTTTAACCCGTTTTTTATCAAAGCCATCTACACCTACTTTGCCTTCCGTTTCTCTAATCTGCAACTATTTATGTTTTCTTCATGCAGCTTTGTCTGCCATGGGAGCAAAATTGTATTTGCTGAAATATAGAGCTAATTATACTATGAACCCTGCAACAAAAAGACAGAGCAGATGTTACCTCAGATGTGCTAAAAGTTCTCGTGCTTAATGTGCATAGAGTAAAACACCACGCAGAGTCGACAAAAACAATATGTAACCTAGGCAATTTTAGACATGCAAATCTTTTTAACACCAGAATTAAATGGAGAAATTCTGTCAATAATATTCTCAGGACTCACCATGTGCATGCCAGAATAATTATATTAGGTAGTGATTTCTAATTAATATCATAAATGTGTGAGTCTACATCATTCCCTCCCAGGGGGAAGAAGTTGAAGGAAGCAGAAATGAAGATCATATTCTTTGAGTTAATAATAAAATACGCAATGTTTTCATTGAAAACATAATTCTATAATGCAAAAAATGATGTGAATATCTGTTATTTCATATGGTATACTTTATATATTTGATTCATAATGACTCCTTATTTGACTAGTTGATGGATAAAAAGAATTAAGATCAATTTTTCTTTTACACATTTTCATTCAAAATTCTATTTTAATTCTCTAATTACTAGTAGATTACTAGTAATCACAACACCCTTTGATTTTCCTGTTTTTATCTGTTTTTCGTTGCTAAAACTGAAAATGTGTTTAACATGTTGAATTAAAATCAATATGACTGTTCTGAAATAACCAATTTTCCTCATTGTGGCATGTACATAAATAAATGGTACATTAATCCAAGAAAATGCCAAAATGTCCTTGATGCTGTTAGTGACTAAAAACAATTCAAACTAAAGTAGTTAGAAGTCTCTGTAAGAGGGCTATATTTTAATGACACAGTTCACAGTGAAGGAAGTGTGCCTACACCACAGGGTAGAAAGCCTTTCTGAGCTTTGAATCTACTGGGTTCAACACACAGCTGCCCTCCTGGGGTGTGCTTAATGTGTGCACTGACTGGCTGAGTGGGCCATCACCTTAGCACTTGTTTCAGGAAAATAAATAAAACTACAGAATGATGACAACCTGAGTTCAGGAATTCCATTGTCTTAAGTTACATGCAAAATTTTAGACTAAATAAGTGTTTGACTTATGCAAAACATATAACATTTAATGGAAGAAGAGCCCATGAATGGAATGAGAGTGGATAGTGGCATATTGGAGGGCTTAGAGAAAGAAAGGAAAAGTAACAATGTAATAATCTCAAAAATAAAAATAAAATGATATGCTAATTTCAAATGCATGTTCTAACTTGTAACATTTTCTACAAAATATCTGTTAAAACGAGAGAAAAATAAAGAGATATACCATAAAAATGGAGCCATAATTGGTTTTAAGAGAAAACTGAATCTAGAGAAAAGTCTAGAAACCTACAAGATTGACCCTAACTAACAATTTGAGCAACAGTGGAAAGGCTACCTTAAATGCCCTTCCCTGATAATGAGATTGATGACTAACTTATCCACCATCATAGAACCCTCATCTAGTAGCTGATGGAAACAGAAGCAGATACCCATAGCTAGACACTGAGCTGAATTCCTGGGATCCAGATGCAGAGAGGGAGGACAAGACCAGGCTTCAGAAACCAACAGAGACAGCTGACCTGAACAAGGAGAAGGTAATGGGCCCCCAGACTGATAGCTGGGAATCTAGCATTGTACTGACTCAGACCTATTTAACATGGCCTGGGCAGTCTAAGGGACCTCTGACAGAGGAACCAGGATGTATCCCTGGTGCACAAAAGCACATTTCCCATGGAAGGATACTTCCTTATCCTAGAGGCAGGATGGAAGGCCTACTCTCTATTCCCAATATCTTGACAGGTTTTGTTGACCCTCTCCTGGAAGGCATCATTCACTCTCCCTGTGGAGTTGAGGACAGATGGGATGGGAGTGTGGTCTGGGAGCATGGGAGAGAGGGATGGAGAGAGAGGGAACTGGGATCCATATGTAAAATAAGAAAAAACAAATAAATAAAAAGAAAAATCATTTTTTATGTTAGAAATACTACCTTATTTCAAAATACATGATTTAAAGTTTTATTTCTGAAACAAAGTCTGATGTACATAAAACGTTGTCTATTACAAGTTATTATGTATGTGTAATGAGGATGAAAATAAGGCTTATTCATATTTTCAAAAGATAATAGGATAATACATTAGAAAATATTGGAATACTTTATGAGAGGATATATCAAGTTAGTCTTTTCTAGATTACATTATTGTGGCAGATTGGGAGAGGTCTGATGGGTTGCATCAACAAAACTTGTACAGATGGATGAGGTTTTTTAATTTACTACTGATGAACTATGCTGCTATGCTTAATAAATAGTAAACTAGACATTGATATTGTACCTGGCAAAAGTCTTGTGAAAGGTATACACATGTGAAGTATAATTTACAAAGAAAGCATTGAACTCTAAAACTACCATAACTGTAAGACAAATAAAGGAAACCCATTATGTTAAATCATTTCTTAAATAGTAAAATCTTTAAATCTTGATAATATAAAACGTTTAACATACATGAAATGTATATGGAAAGATACTCCAAAGCTGAGAATGTATATGTAGTAAGTGACCTGCTGGTTTATACCAGTAATAATATTTAATTCACTTATTCAAAAACTGAAATACGGGCTGGAGAGATGGCTCAGCTGCTAAAGGCTAGGCTCACAACCAAAAACTGATGCAGTTAAATTATAAGACTTATTTATGTATTTTTAATTTTGGAATGCATTTCCTGTAACAAATCATATGACTATTTTAATAAGATACTAAATTATATACAGAGAAATCAGAGCTAAAAAGTAAGTGCAACCAAGATTCTGTTTAAATTATCATTTGTAATGTTTTTATCAGGTTTTGTGCATGAGAATTTTTCATTCTATAGTGGTTTCATAATTAAAATATTAGTAAATTATAGTCAGGATCTGAAGTATCAGTATTTTCAAAGATTGGAGAATCTAATAGAAGTATTAAAATAATGACTGATGTGATAGATATGAAAAGCCTTCTTGGTAGTCTGAATAAAAAGGTGTCAAGAGGTAGAATGAGTGTTGAATTTATGTTGTGGAAAATTGGTCCCAAGTTGGTTTTCCACTTCATCAGAAAGCACTTTTGTCTTGTATGCAAACAGTTAATGAAGCATGCCATCCTTGAATTGTTTTAACTAGTATGAGAAATACTTAGCTCCCCTTTTCCCCCCTCTCTTTTGCTTTTAAGAAGTTTAAATGATAATTGTGAGAGTCTATAACAGTTAGAAGTCAATTCTTGTTTTTCAGTTAATATAGAGAAAGTACTGATAACTCCTGCATTTTCATTTTCATTTATGAATTACAATCTGGTAAAAAGTAACATAAATCCATCAATTCTGCTGCACAGTAATCAATGTGAAACAAGAGTGATCGAGTCATTAGATTTTCATCCCAAAGCCCACCTTTAGTTTATGTGTTTTGAAGCAGTGAACCTTTTGATTTAGGTTTTAAAGCCTTTGGCAGGTGGTAAAATTTTGTTTCAACAACACTCGTGATTGGGAACAAAGGGATTCTTTCAAAAAGATTGTGGCATTACCTTTGCACCAATTTCAAAGAAGATGAGATAATCATTTCTTTCATATTAAAATTAAAATAAACAGAAGGGGCAGAACAGATTACACTTTATAGGAAATAATTGCTCCAAAAGAGCTTTTCATGGATATATTCAAACTATTTTTTATACTCATAATAACCAAGTGTTCACCTGCATAACTTTTTAACAGTATGGTAATGTAGTCCTTACTTTGCATTTCTTTATTTGATAAATTCTCATTTCAAATTCCTGTGTACATATTCACTATCAATCTATATAGGACATTACACCTTAATATAAGTTAAGTCAATTACAAAGCCACAAATATTGAAAATGTTTACTTCAAATTGCCATAAACAACTGCATTTCTGCTACCAGTTTTCAAAGAAAGAAAAGATGGATTTAAAAGTATAAGCATACTACAGGGTGGAAGAGAGGGAGGGAGAGACAGAGAGGGAACTGGGATTGTATGTAAAATAAGAAAAAAATTTAAAAAAATAGCTTTCCCATAAAAAAATAAAAAAGTATAAGCATAGCTTCCAAAACAGGATTTAACTTCATTGTCATTAAAATACAAACTGGATTGTGTCTCCTCAAGTTGATGGTTGATATTCTATATGTTTAAGAAGGTCTTTGCTAAGACATGGTAACACAGTTCACTGACATACACTAAACTCATTATCTCTAGCATGTGTTTTCACTTCAGGGTAAGTGCCTTGTGGAGAGAAGTAGTTAAACTACACCAATGTACGCAATGTGCAACAGAAGTACTAATATCAAAGGGACAGGGATCATAAAAATCCTTAAAGTTATTTAACTATCAAAATTTTAAAAAGGACTGATTCATCCACTCATTTAAGGAATAAAGATTCTGGTATCCACGAATCTTGAGTAATAAGAATTAACTGATCATCATAAAAAAATAAATGACTAAGAGTAATATTCAAGATTTAGGTCATAAGATAAAATGATACATTTGAATATCATTTCTATCTTATGTGGAAAACATATATCAATATGGATCTATCTTTAAGAGTACCAATACAAAATTTACAAGTGAATCACTTAGGAAATACTGGCACATATATATTAGTAAAATATATGTTCTTAAAGATTATGAGTGTTATTTTAGAAATATATTTAAGTCTTGTGAGTTGTGAATAGGTCTATTTATAAAATGTATCTATTTCCTAAAGCTTATAGTAAACACTTAATTTTACTTTGTTGATCAAAATTATTAACAGGCTACCATAACATTCCTTTCCTAAATGAATACATGGGTATGAATTTGCTAATAGCTCAAAACTACAGGTGTCCCTGAACTAAAGAAGATAGGAAATAATAGAAACTCAGCCTTCTATAGTTACAGAAAGCATCATATGAAAGGTTTGAGATGTTCTTTCCATTGTTTTCAAGAGAGTAAGAAAGTCATAACATTGCTTAAACAAGTATATAATATAGATGTTTAGCAACACATGATAAACATATAAGGTAACATAAGATTAAATGAATATTACTCTAAACTGTATAAAAAATATCATGTATTTAATGACATGAAAGAGTACTAATCTCTTGTAGAAATGTATTGAGGTTAAAATTAGAACCAAATTCCCTGTCATCTCTTTTAATTGCAGAACTCTGAGCCTTCTCTTTTTGTTGTCAGAGAGACACAGTGCTAGGTTTTTTTTTAATTCACACCCATGCATGTTTGAGCACATATAAACATATGTGGGTGTTTTTATCTTTGCTCTACTGGTACTGAACACAAACTATAAAAGCATAACCACATTCCTTTAGTGCTCATGAACTGGACTGAACAGATTTCTGTAAACTTTCTTATATGTTCTATAAACTAGATTGACAGTTAAATTTATGTCTTTAAGAGCTGACTTTTATTTTGATAATATCACAAATTTATATTAAAAACTTACTCTTGAGAATAAGTTGGTAAAAAAAGAAACTAGAAACTCTCTGATCTTGATAAACACAATTCCAGAAATCCTAGAGAAATACAACAGAAAGAGGAAATAAGACATTTCCCATAAATACAAAGGTATCTGTTCAATAGTCAATATTCCTTTTAGTGTGGTCAATTAACAAAGATGCAACAAAATTATAAAATTAAATAGAATGAAATTCTTTTGCTGGTCTTCCCAAGTATATAATAGAGCTCTGACATCAGAAAAATTTGGCTTCTATACGCTGTTTGAACTATCAAAACGGACTGGAAAATAATATCTATATAATATGGTATAAAATGGAAAGCAGACAGAAAAAATGAAATGGTTATCTCTATTCAATTATTTATTTATTATGTGTAAGTGTGTGTGTGTGTGTGTGTGTGTGTGTGTGTGTGTGTGTGTGTGTGTTTTCCTGTGCCCAAACATTCATGCCAATGTATAGGAACTATGGAATACGATTGGCAGTTGCAGGGAAACTTACGGGTGTCAGTTCTCTCCTTCCATTTTATGTATTTAGGGTATATTGAACACAGTTTGTGAAGCATTGTGTCTATTGCCATTTAAACTCCAAGGATGTGTCTAAGTTTTACAGGAGTGTACAATATTATATTCTAAATGATATTGAAATTTAAAATCAGACTCCTGGTTTAAGTGGGAGAGTGATTAGGATCATATTCTATTTCATCCAAGGCCAATTTATCTTCTTTCATAATATAATTAAAAATGAGGGAAATGGTTTAGTAATTTAACATTGCTATTTATAAGGACGATGTACAAAATGCATAATTGCCAAAAATAAATACTTAAGATATGTGTATGGAGAAGACATAAACACACACACATACACACACACACACACACACACACACACACACACACACACACACACACACACACACAAAGGGAAAGAGAGAGAGGGAGTTCAGTATATTGACATCACACAGAGATTCATAGTTTTGTTGTTATTGCAATATTTAAGAAATTTTCCAAATAAGCCTTTTATTCTGACCTGAAATGTTATTTGGGACTATTTGTTTGTTTGTTTAATGTATAGTTTTGTTTTGTGCTTGGAATATGATCCATTCAGTTACTTGATATTTTCACTTAACAATTGCAATACAGATGTTAATATTTTCTTGACTACAGGAATTCTAGAATTAAATATACCTGTGTGAAACACAGCCAGAGCTATTTCAGGTAGAGATATCCTGTGAGAAATATTACAGTCTGAACTGCAGGGCACTTGTGAATTCTTTCCTCTTATCACTGGCTAACTGCAAAGTAGAGGAGAAACCTAAGTTGACAGTTTCTATTGCTCTTTTCCTGACGTCGGAGTCTCTACACACTAGGCAAATCACGGTCAGAATGAGATTATGATGCAATGATCTCCTTGTGAGCTTGTGAGCATTGCATTATGGCTCAGGCAGTGACTAAGCGGTCCCTTGGTACTTGTGCTTACAGCAATTTGAATTTCTCTTGTAACTCATATGATTTATGGCATATTTCAGACCTTCTCATCATGTTAAAACACTGTTATTTTTCATGAGTTTTGCAAACAAGATAAAGAAGAGAAAGGAGAGCACTTGGAGTGAACAAGAATTTGTGGTTTGTTGTAACTTTGGCTTTTAAAATTGAATTGATTAAAAAATTGTGCCTGACAATTCTTTTCAATGTCCTCTTGTATTCTGATTAGAGGAACCAATAGCATGAATCAGCCATGGACTAACTCAAACCATCGTTCACTTGGAGAACACCTGTTCCAAGAACAAGTGTTAAGGTTTCAGCATTAGCTGAAATATATGCTCTGCAAAGATTCATATGAAACCCCACTGTTTATCTGTTTTGAAAGTCCTATTCTGGCAAACAGGTGGTTTCTTATACCTGTGATATTTCATTTCCTCATGCACAGCTGTTTTAGAAAATGTGTGATTTTTATGAACCACATGCCAGACTTAACAATATCTTCCTAATGGAGGGGGAAAAGCAAATTGTATTGGTTAGTTTAATTTCCCTATACAAACAATGTAAATTTTCAAATTGTATATTACATGTTTTCTTTAGACTCAAATTCTGTAACACAAACAGCTGTTTCTTCAGAGATATGGACAACAGCACAAATTCATTCTTAAAGTCCCATGCAAAGTAAAACATTGCTGATGAAGGCGCCTTCTGCCTTCTTTTTTATTATTATTAATAAAATTCCCCAGGTATGCAAGCTGCTTTATAGAGCTTATAAAAAGACAAGCTCCCTTCCACAAAAGGTTTATAGTACAATCCAAGGAACATACCATCAAAAACAGCTTAGATATAGAGAATGTGTATAATTTGGTAGAAAATTATAAGCAAAGGATAAAACATATATATTGAATAAGGATATGGTCACAATAGATTTTTTTGGTTTTACAATGTTGATTTATTAAGCAAGAATAAAAAGCAGAATGATAAATAATAAAGTTAATGGGGCACTGAGTCATTTTATTTTCACTTTTCTTGTAGTATTGGAAGTTATGCTCAGAGAAATCTCAGTACTTTTTGTATGTTCTCCTGAAACGCTACAGTCATATCTTACTCCTTAAAGAGTGATAGAAAGTTTGATTGAATGGCTTCAGCATGTAATTTACAAATGTTATGTTGTATTCTAGATCATAGTTTTATATAAATTGGTAATACCATTCCAAACACTGCAATTAACCTAATAGTAAAATACAGTTAAAAATCACATATTTTTCAAGGTTCTCATAGTAACTATTGGCAAAATTACATGAGCTCTCAAGTGTCTGGTCGAATCAGTATTCTTCAATTGAAATGAACCTTTTCTTGTCTAATAAACTGAAATGATCCCTAAAGTAAAAGTCCAAAAAGCAAATCATTTCTGAATTATACTACCATAAAAGTCACATAAAGTTAGAACAGAAATAACTTCCTCAGAGATTCAATTTACTCATCTGTAAAATGGAAATGTCAACAATATCAACATTTTATGTTTTAGATTAAATGAAAACAGTAAGTAGATATAGACATGTGCTCTCAAGGAAATGAGAATTAAAACAATACACAATAAAACTCCAAAATGCTGACAATGGAAAAAATGTAGCTTGAAGTGAAAAAAAAATAGATTTACAAAGAAACAGGAATTATTAAAAAAAATAAAAAAAGAAAGGAAGGAAGGATGGAAGGAAGGAAGGAAAAAAAAGAGGACCCGTATAGGTAATGCATAAAAGACTTTCCTCATAACTTAGGACTCATTCCATAGCAATAAGGTAGGAAGATTTGGTGACTACCCACATATGACCATTCACCATCAGTGTGAACAGTATTGGCTTCCTCCCAGTAATCTATGGTCCCTGAGAAAGAACACTATGGAGGCAAAACCCTTAACAATCAAAATATTACTATAAATTTTGATAGCTATTACAGAAATGATGAGTTATATGAAATAGAAGAGACCAAGGACATACACAAATAACTAAGTTAAATTTAGCATCAGTGAAGGACATTTAAGTAGACATTAGGAAATCAACAGAAATTTAATCAGTCAAGAACAGAGTAGGATGAGAGTCATAGTCGTGAGATTGTATCTCCTAGTTCCTACATAAGCTATACCAATAACATCTTACCCACGAAACTGCCCAAATTGAGCTGAACATGGATAACACCATAGAACATGCTGACTGGAAGGATAGAAGCTGTGAGACCTCAACCCTCACAAAGAACTATAGCCTGGAATGGGAGAGGCGGCTTTGCTCAGAGAAGAGCCTACCAATTGGTTGTTCATTGCCAAATGGTCAGCTCTGAAAACATGCATTCATGTAGCATGATGCAGGTTATATTTAGAGGTATCTGTTTATATAAATATGCATATGTGAATGCAATAAGAATTAGTGAATAAATGAACCATATAACTGAGAAGAACTGGGAGGGGTATATATACAGGAGAGGAAGGAGGAAAGAGACGGGAAAATGTTTAATTAAATTATAATCTCAAAAGATATGTAAAGGATGGAACTCCACTTCTCAGTTTTAAAGAAGACACAATGAAGACAGGATGCTGTCAAGTAGCTTTTTGTGAATGGGAATGGCTGGATTAGAAAATTAGTCAAAGAGAATATATGCAAAGGATGGAAGGAGACCTCTAAGAATGACAATTCATGTCACCTGAAAGAAGTCAAATTTCAATAAAAGACCAATAAAACTATGTTTAAAACTGAACTTATAAAATAATGTATGGTGGAAAATCCTCAGGGAAACTGTTAACAACGTTTGAAGATTACACAGCAGGAGAATAGAAAGACTGCATAAGAGTTACTACAGAGGCCGATGTGGGGGAGCTGATAACTTACTTGGTTACCACATTGCCAATGGCTCTAAGGGAAGTAGGCCATGAATCCAAGCAATGACTTGAAGGATGGGTAAACAGCTATGTCACGTAAGTAAACGGAAAACTACACGTCAGAGGTTTTTCAACTTGTCTAGAAGGAACACCAAATAAACAGGGCCAAACCTAATAAAAAATTCTGTAAGGCTTACTATACTCACGAAAGACAAATTTGGAGTCTATTATAGAGCATGACGTTACATTTATTTAGGACTCATTTTTCCTGCAAACACACAAATTATCTTCAGTGTTTTTTTTAATAGAGGGGAGATCATTTATCATTATTAAATAAAATAATTACACAGCAAAATTTTAAGAAGGATGAAAACTATAAGAAAGTCATTGATATTATCAGTTTTGAGCTGATTGGTGGTCTTGTGATTAATAATATTAATTTGATGAATATCATTATTCTATAAGAGCTACAAAAAGATACATGTTTGTTTGAGCAAACTGACACTGGGCATATAGGTCATGCAGAGGGGAACAGCAAATGTCTTAAAATACTACAACTGGGAAAATAGAAACCGTGGTTGGAGTTCAAAATGCAAAGTAACATCAGTATAATAATGCCATCCACTGCAACAAAAAGCTTTCAAGAAAGAAAAACATTTTAGATCTAATAGTTATTTAATATTAAACAGTTAAATATTCTGCATCTATAGATTAATCAATGTATCTATTTGTTTATGGGTAAGATTACATAACATAAATCACAAAGTAAATGTAAACATGTCCACATATAAATAATAGAAGTCATAAAAATGGTATTTGAAGATTGTTTTATTTGTTGTAATTTTAGGAAGCTAGAAAATTTAAGTTATGAGACAGGTACCTTCTTATTTAGGAAATCGACATCCACAGAAAGTAATATTCAATTTTTAAGTATGAATAAATGATTACTTTCACTGAAATGTTTCGAATTTCCTTCCAATTCGGAAGGATAGAAATAATTTAAATCGTTTTGCACGTTATTTTATCTATCAATAGTAATTAACACAGTCTTAATCTGGGTAATGTTAATGACCACTGTTCTCTGGTAAATCCCAGTTAAACCAAGCTTATTAAGGGCTAATTAAAGGAGGTATTATGTGCACTGAATAAAGTAATGTCTATTTCTAGAGTGGAAGTGTGCATATTGTGTGATAACATGAAATATGACAAAACTTTTCAGTTAAAATTTTATTGGCTGATTATTGATATCTTAAAATATGTGCAATTAAATGCTAGACAGTTTCTGTATTCTCTTTTCCCCCTTTTCCCTTCCTTTCTCTCTTTTTCCTCTTCCTTCTTCCCTCTTTCATCTCTCTCAAAGAATATGTCAAGGGAACAGCAGTCAGCATTATAGGGCACTAGTAAATTTTGGACCATGAATTTACATTGGAGTTTCAAATCACAAATCATTTGAGATTGCTATAGGAATGGGCATGTATAACACAATTGGACTACTGTCTTCATCACAGGAATAAAAGCTTAAAAATAAATGACTCATTCAGCTGGTCATACTTTTAAAATTCTATTATGTGCCTAGTCATGCTTGAGAAAAATCACACATAAAAAGTCAAGGACCCAGAAGAAACTCTGAGCTGTAGTTTCTGAGAAACACATGACTACAAAATTAATGTTATTAGAAAGTAGAAACATAAACAAGGCATGTTTATCTGTTTTATGTGTAAATTGATCTCTTATCTCCCAGAGTAAGCAGATACACCATCAATCATGGAGCCATATACCCAAAGCAATCAATAAGAAAAAGCACAGGGATTGACAAACAACTAGTCAGTGAAATCATTTTTCCTGACATACTTAGCTGGAGCCATTTTAAGGGAATTGCTGTGCCCAATGTCAGTTGTATTTTAGTCTACACACTTGTTAATAGAGAATGGATGTCATATTCATTTATTTTAGCTGTCTGAGGAAGTTTTTCACACCCAAACAAAAGTAGTTGCAGTATCAATATATCAAAAACATATAAACATTTCGTTAGCTTCACTAAAAAGTTTAGAAGGCAGTAGAAATGTGAGAGAAAATGTTACTTCACAAAAGTACAATATATCATTTGTTAACCAATAATTTCTGAATCAGTTTTCATGTTTGAGAAAAGTAAATTGCTTCATATTTGGAAGTAATCATTTTGATAATTGGAGAGAATTTGATATCACCATATATTAAGCCAATTATGGGACACATCCTTCTAACTTCATAGATCTCAGAAAGTGCTGAATTACAGTTTGGGTAAGCTCTTTGGGACATTGCCAAAACTGTTATAAACATTTCTAAGCTCACTCTTCCAGGGAACTCTTTTAAAAATCAATTACAAGTGAAAGCCTTTCAACAGAAGTGTTTGAAAATGTCAAGTCCAGATTACTTTGGTTTTTGCTTTTTAGGTTTTTTTTTTCCTACAAGACTTGCAATACTTCAAAATCTTAATACTAAATTGATCATATCCTATAAACTATAAAAAATAACAGGATGAGCAAGGTTCTGAAACTAATGCCAATAGAGAATTTTTTTTTAATTTTTAAAATAATATTGTTTTACATACCAATCCCTGTTCTCTCTCCCTCTTGTCATCCCACTCCCCCTACCATCTCCCCACCCCATCCCCCATCCATTCCCCAGAGAGGGTAAGACCTCCCATGAGGAGTCATCAAACTCTGTCACATCATTTGGTGCAGGGCCAAGGCCCTTCCTTACCCCTAGATCTAGGCTGAGATTCTTTATAGAGAATGGGCTCCAAAAAGCCAGTTCATTTACTAGGGATAAATACTGGTTCAACTGCCAGAGGCCCCATAAAGTGCCCCAACTGTCACCCATGTTCAGGGAGTCTAGTTCAGTCTTATGCAGGTTCTCCAGCTGTCAGTCTATGCTCAGTTAGGTAATAATTGGCGAAGGCAAGGGAGAAGCATAAAGGTAATGTTTCCCAGATTTTCTCAGCATACTTGAGTATACTTGCTGAGTCTGAAAGCACAAATAAATCATGACAATGCAGTTGGGGTCAACTCATTAAAGTAATAATTGTGTTGCATGATAATCCTGAACCAGGTTATGTCAACAATATTCTTTAGTCCATGACATGAGAGCATTTATGATTCTGAACAAAAAACTTATCTGTTTAAGAGTGAATATAATCAAGGACACAATATACTCTTTATAATATGTCACACAAATGTACATGAATTTATATTTGTATATGTGTAGATTCAATACTAATTTATTTTTGTTTAAAAATAGATATCAAATCTTGAAATTTCATATCAAGATTTTGTTTACTAAAATTATCTAGTTTTTTATACTATATGAAATAGAATGTTATACTTTTATAAGAGATAAGATGAGAAATGTGTAACTATCAAAAAAACTGTGTTCTCTTACTAAACAAATGAACCACAAATTGACTGTGGAGAGCAAAGGATTAAAATTCCTCATGGATGTGTAGCAAACACATTGATATTAATTGGTTTGTCCTTTCAAGTCGTGTTTATCTCTTCATTTCCATCACTGTTTCAAAGGTCACTCTGTTCCATTTATAAATCCAATATGACAGAGATTAGTAAAGGCAAAAAGCAACAACTAAATGAGTGAATCGTCATGCAATCACACAGCTCACAATTCATTTATCCAATTAATAGAAAATACCATCAAATGCTCCATGGTGGGCTTTTTCAATGCACTGAAATGGTTCATGTCAAGACAGCTTAATCATCTACATTTAGAATAGACATTATTGGAAATGTACTGAAACAAGGAAATTCTACTCCAGCTGAAATACTGCCAAATCTGTAACTCTTGAGGATTTTTGTTTTCTCCATAACAAAATAATTAAGAAACTAAATTTCAAAAGAAAATGCATTAGTAAATAAAATTTATGCTTGAATTAATTTGATGAGAGATGTTCAGAAACTTAAATGTTGTGATAACTTAGTGTGATTATTGTGATATAACATGTGTGTGTGTGTGTGTGCATGCGAGCTCACGTATGCATACATGTTTGTATGTATCTGTGTAGCAATTTGATAACTAATGTCATATTGTGTTGAAAAGAAATGTAAATGATATAAAATAGCACCAACATGCACAAGTAGAGATAAAAAAAATATACAACCAAATGATGTTTTACGAACACATTTAAAGATATTCTAGAACACAGCCTTTTTCTTGATATGGGTATAGTTTACACAGTGGCAAATAAATGAGAGAACAAAAGAACAAAACAATTACAGTGTAATTTAGCACCAGTAAGTCTAGGTGGCTAAAGGTTAGATTGTCACACATACTTAAAAGTAACAAAAAACTGAGCATTTTGATCCCATTAGGATTTTTAATCTTTCTATTTATATAGATGTGGAACACCACACCTGTTAACACAAATTTATAGATGCCTCTTAAAACTGTACTTAAGATAGTAAACATAAAGTAAAAAAAGAAAAGAATTAGCAAACTTCTAGATAAATAGTCTAGTAAGCATTGTAACATGATTTGAGAGTTAACTGTGGTGATGAGAAGAGAAATGAGCCTATTTGCAGAGCCTAGACAGGAATGCATGGAATCAAGTGATATATAGACTGCAACAGACTTTTTAAAAGTCAAACATGAGTGAAATTCAAAAAAATCAAATTACTTCAGAAATTGACTTCTGTTTTCTTCAGCCATGTCTCCTGGAAGTGGTACATTCACAAATCTGGGCAGCTGGAAAACCATGAATGTTCCTAGGCCAGAGTCCAAAAAAACCTGAACTATACTAATGTCATAGTGTCAGGGATAAATTGCTAATTGCCACATTGTTTTCAATAACATCACATCATCTTTACATTTATTCATCAATGTATATATATACTTATCTATAATATGTAGGTTGTTTTGAATAAACTATGCTTAAGTTAAATACATCTGCTAGAAAAAAATATAAAATAAAATTAAATATTTTATGAAAATCATGATGAAAAGATTTTTCCCCCTTGGCCCAAACCACAGTATCTTTTAAAAAAAATTGAGATTTTCTTACCCAAGAATATAAAGTCATTTTATCATATATAATAGATAATAGATAACCATAGATTATCCATAGATAATATGGATAACATTTTAAAAGCATCACTTTATCAGAAATTACTAACTAGCACAAGGAAAAATCTTTCCTGAGGTATTGTAAAATGCTGAGGTTTTTTTTATGAAAATTGAAGAAAAATATTTTAAGTATGCTATGAAGACATACCCACAATAATATAAATCTACTACATGTGTTGTAAATCATTTTCAATGTTAGTTTATAAATATAATTGAGCAAAAATCTAAAATGTTTGTTATATGTGACAAGGTATATACACAAATACACTTGCTCTCTCTTCTTTGTCCCTATGCAGATTACTGATAGAGCCTATAAATGACCCCAAGGAAGTAAGTACACTTTTTGGCTGAACAATTTATCAACAGCTTGAAGTGACAGGAATGGTGATTCAATCCCACATCTCCACAAAGAAGATATAGGCCACATTCTTCAGTCTGTGAAACCAGAAAGGGAAAAAGTCCCTGTCGCATTTGCCCTTTCATAGAGATGGAAATATTATTAGAAAGGACATAAACAGACTAATTAAATCACAGCAGTATGGCTGGGATGACAGCTGGTACAGCGTGTGACTGAGAGGATCCATATCTGTGAACAGGAGGTACTTCACTTCCAATACATTCGCGATTAGGTGCTTTCAAGCTTGCTGTGCAGACATTAAATAATAACATATCATTTCCAAGACTAAAACGACGTAAAGAAATAAAAATGTCTTTCTAACCAAGAAATCTTTTGTGTGTTGCTGAAGAGGAAAAAAAAAATCATTTACCACTCAGTTCTGCTTTAGAGATAAAGATGTAATAATGCCATTACCTTTCATCAGCAGGATCCTTGAAAATCAACACTCTTTGCTTATCATGCTGTGAAATACAAATAGAGCTAAAGGCATGGTCTGCGAGGAACTGCTGCGGCGATATTAACTAACAGATCTGCCCTTTGTGAAGGAAACCGTATCCGTTTCATTAGTGCAGACTCTAATTCAAAACTGTTGAAAATGAACTGCACATACTGTTTTAATAACAACACTCCTAATCATTATCAAACTGGTAATTCTCTCAGCACTGAATTATAAGGCTCTCCGTTTCCATTATGACCTGCTGTTAAAGAAAACCATATTTAAATCCTTCACTCTTCCTTATTTTCACAATTATCCAGGTTGGAGAGAAGGGGAGGGGCTGTGGCATCAGGAACATGGAACACCCCGTCTGCCATATTATTTCATCTTAGGTAAACTGATAGTTTTAGACATTCATGTCAGCTACTGCTCTATTTTCAAATCCTTTGGTTACACTCGTTTGCACTCAGTTTGAAAATTCATGGTTCACTCAAGTAAGTGACTCTGCACAGTTTTTGGAGTGCTTGACTCTTCAAAAAAGGATCAGAACAACAAAAATGTGAAATGCTAAGTCTCGTGGCAGGTGCAGTAAGCTAAACTTGTGTGCACACCCACAAAGCGTTGAGCAAGCCATAGGGTTGTCTCACAAAGTACATTTACTAATACTGGGATTTCACAAAATATTTGAAAATGGCATTATGGGTTTTTTTTTCCAAAATGCAAAGCAGATTTATTTTAGATGTAAAATGTTAATATTAAGAACAACATAGAAGTTGTCCGATCATAAAACAATTGAATGTGACCTGGAATATTTTACATCAAGATACTTGCTTTAGATATGCCTCCTGTTTCAAGTTTATGAGAGCATTACAACACGAGTGTATATTATGCTGACAACTGTCATTCCCATGACTTTACTTGATGGAATTCTGTCTAAGCACAAACAACTCAATATGGTGGTGAGCTCCGAGTGATCGTGGAGCCATTAATTAAGTTGGTTTCAACCACATTTTTAAAAGCAAACGAAATTTTCTCTATGGTAAAACTAACCAAATTCTTGTGCAGGCTCTTCTAACATTAACGAATAGATGCACGGCACCAAGGAATAGTAGTGCTGCCCTGCTTTGCTCACTGTCAAAATAAATACTGTCCACTCCGACCTATCATATATAAAGGTTACACAGATTTTAAATGAAACAAAGCATTCTATCAGTGTCTCTGATGAGACATATAAGTTGCTCTTAGATTGTGACAATCACTTCACGAATGACATTTTATATTTTATCTTCCATAAAGTTGAGAAAACTTAAAGAACCAGAAGGAACTGGGCACCAAGCTTCTTGCTATTAAAATAGAAGGCTAATCTATGTAAATGCACCCTCATTGGTTCTGTATCAGTAAAAGATAAATCTTCTCATGCAGATTATTTGATGTTCTCCCATGTTATTTTGTGACTATATCTGAAGTCTATGACTGACTGTCGCACAAGTTTGTTTATGCAATTTCAAAGCGAATGGCCTGCTCATTATATTATTCATGTTATCTTATTTAAATATTTTAAAGAAAAAAGTCTAGTGATATTTAATATTTATAAGTGCATCAGAATTCACAAAAAGGTAACCTAATCCATGTCTTTGTTTTAATGATGGGGTGAGTAACTTTGTGTGAGATGTCAGGATATGAAGATGTCTTCTGCATAGGGAATGATATTAACCATATGGCCTATTCAAAATCAATTGAGTTACAAGTCATGGCAGTTACTACATTTTAAAAGATGCCTGTGTTGCTTTCCATTAGTTCACTAAGGTGACATTTAGGAAAGGTTTAGGAAAGTGAGAGTTAAAAGTTGTAGGTGTAAAATGACAGTTAAAAGTTCCAAAATAGTCTTTAGTCTAGATGCCATAATTATTTTGAACTTTTAGGGTAGCCTCGTATCCATCCATGTTTACTATACCCAGTCTACTAATATTATTTAGTCTTACTCATCAGGCAAGAAGAAATCTCTTTCAATTTATTATTAGAAATGATGTTAAAGTTTAAAAAGGAAAATCAACATTTAATCTGTTGAACAATAGCAAATTTCTTTTGAACCAGTGATACTGTAATTGAACTAGAGTCGATTTTAGAGCAAGCTTGCTTTGGCTTTTTCACCCTCCGATTTGGAATCTGCTCACAGTACTGCCAGCTTAACCAAAAAGGATTAACTCTCATATCCAACTGAGAACACAGATAATTCTCAGTAATTGGTAAAAAATGAAGATGAATGGGGCTGAGAGATAAGGAGCAATTAGCTCATCAGCAGTTACAGCTGTGCACTCAATCCGGATCCATCTCTTGAGTCTCGGCCCCTTTTAAAGAACCTAAGCAGACTAAGCATAGGACAGCCCTCCCCAAAAAATTGCTATACCTGCCCATCATTTCTCTAGTCTTCCATTCTCATTCTTACTGTACAAAGACACCTGCCATAGCATAGTATGTAAATTACTACCTCTCTCAGGACCTATGTCTAAAGCCAATCTTCTTTTTAAACTTTTTTTTTTATAACAGAAACCAAATGACTACTGTAGACACTCTTAAATTCCCTGTCAATCGTTTCATTATAGCAGCATCATCTGTTTGAAAATATAAGCAATTCCCTCATCTAATTATAGGAAGGATTTGAGGTTCATTAACATTGCCAAGGCAGGAACCAATGTGCAACTGCACAGCTCTGCATGGCGGCCTGGCTCTCAGTTTCCTTTTATTTGCTGTCTTCAGATCTCCAAGACTTTTTCCTGAAATCATAAAATCACTCTTTTTTCCTCAAAATAGACACGTGGGCTAGAAGAAAGGAAATGACTTCAGTGTGAATTATTCTATATCTGCAGGATATTCCTACAGTTATTTTTCTTGTTTCAAGGTTAGGGGATGTTCAGCTGGGAAAGATATTTTGTCTCCCTCTGTGCTTGGCCTTTTTGTCCTTTTAATAAATGTGTTTTGTTGGTTAGAGGACAAGAAAAGTAAACAGGGGCAGAAAGACTGAAGAATACATTCTCAACCCCACTCATGTCCTTACTTTTGCCACAACTCCTGCATCCTGTAAACTATTTCAAGTTTGAGGAGAAGTATAAAGGAATTGTGCACTTCTGACACAGGACATTTGTTCAGCTTTCTCATTTTCTGAACTAGCACAGACTGGCCTGTATGCTCTAGAGTTCAGAAAGACAAAATACTGAAGTCGTGAGATGACTTCATTTCCTTGAAGTAATAACAGCAGTTAGGGGGTTATGACTATAGTTTAAACAATGAGATTTTCTTGGGACATCTGTTTTGAGATCACATTTTGAATAGATATGAACTCATTTCCTATGAAGCCAGCAATCTACTATTGTTGATAGCTGTTTACCAGTTCTCTGTGAGTCAGATATTAGCCAGTGGCAAAGGTCCCTCTAAAACCCTCTGAGTATTTTCTAAACTGTGTACACAGTGTTTTCCTTAAATAAAATGTCGAGAGAAGAATGTATTCTCTTCATGACTCTTGGTAAATGATGTTTCACAAAACTTTGTACTTGGGAATAATATTTAATGCATTTATTTTTAAAGGCATATTTCCTGGCTCTCTTTAGTAAAGGGAGTAAGACACTAGGTTTACCAAGTATTTATTTAGATGACATAGATACTCTGAGATGCTTTTTATGTCAATATTTAAACAGCATTTCAAAACCAGAAGTAAAATTAAGGATCTTTTATTTAGACTAAACAAATTGTGATGAATTTAGGATCCTCAAAGATGAACATAATGCCAAAAAGAAAAGATAAACTGAAACAAAATGAGAAACGGTTATATATTCTGTCAAATTGACCTTGAGTTCACTGGTTTTAAATTTTGCTTTTCCAATATCCCAGTTCCAATTTTAAAGCGGAGTTTTTAAGCTGGTTATGCAGAGCAGTTGTTAAAGAAGAAAAAATAGTCACTTATCTGTCCTACATTCTGTGGAGAATGTTGCCACTAAAAAGAATCCAGGACATTTTTCCTTCTTATCTGGAATGTAGCTCATATCAGCCAACCTGTCACAAGATAGTACTTGATATAAACAAGAGATTGCTAAGACATCTCAGTAATCAATATCAGGATAGCTACAGTATGGAGACCCAAACCAGTGCATATCATTTGTCTCAGTATCTATTTCTATGGCCAAATGAAGCATTAATTCAAATCATAAATCTATGGTGATTTAAATCTGGGAATGAGCACCTGCCTGCTTTAATGATTTATTTTGTACATTTCAGTAAGCAGGAGATTTGTCCATATGAACTGACAGGTCACCTTCAGATGCCAGGAGCAGACTGTTTATCACCATGCAGACTAGCATCTCATCTTAGCAAGTAAATATTAAACTAAAAGAATCCAATTGATTGTGGATAAGGGAGAATGGCGACATGGCCATATATTTTTCTCAACAAGCTGATGCCTCACTCAGATCTATCCTGTGCACCTCAACCATTCCTACATTCATCGTCCTCTTGGGAAGATGTGGGCTCAAGGTTATCATCTAAGATTGGAATGCAAAATAATTATTTGTCAACATCAGAGATTTCTAAACTCTGGTTTTGGTTTTGTATGTATGTTTGTTTGTTTGTTTTCTGGCTAATTTTTAAGATTCATTATCAATCAGTGGAATCCATCTTTCCCAACATTATCTATCACTTCATGAGGCCAAATCCAGCTAATTCAAGCAGAAACAAAAATCTATTTTTTTGAGCTTCAGGGATTTATTTAAAAGTAGGGAATTGAAAACATGCACCCATAAAGAAAATTCTAAAATGTATGCCTAAACTTGTTAATGTAGTGAACAGAAGACACATGAAACTAGAAATATCACTGGGCATAGTAAGACTAAGTAGTAACAATTCACCAAGTTTCCGCGTCATTTCTGTGAAAGGTGTCACTCCTGCAAAGAGCTAAAAGCAGATTCACAAAAGCAGTGAGTTTGAATTTGGAAGCACAGCATTGAGTCTTGGGATTCCTTCTAGAATCTAATTCAATTCCTTTTCCTAGCCACTTCACAATGACTGATTATCCCAGAGAACAAATATGTCCTCTTGGTGCTGTACGCCAGTCTTTCCCATTAATACTTGTGTGGTCCTTGCATATTGGGTATGTATTAGATCACTTTCGTGTTTTCACAAGGAGCTGAGCTCAAAAGTTTCAGGAGGTACGATGTAAGATGTCTCTAAGTGTTCTCACAGCTCTAGGTTCAGGAGTAACACCTATCCAAGACAAGAGGGATACAAAGGAGGAAGCTGCTGATGACAGTAAAAACAGGAAGAAGCTCACTTCTGACAGAGCGGTTTTAGAAGAAGTAATTAGCAGAAGTAATAACAAACTCAAGCAAACAATGTGAGAAGCAGACATAATGAATGACGTACTAAACACTAGGCACACTAAGTTTAATTTTCACACTGTGGCATTTCCCAGTTGTATTGAATTGTTAAGCTCAGAAAGTCTACATAACTTTTCAAAGTCACAATCAAATTGCTATTGAGCACTTAAAAGAGGTGGGAACTGTCTTCAGAGAAGCCTGGAGCCACAAAAACTGCTCAGTTCAGCAACTTCTTTGATCTGTGCACAGTTTGGTCTGACCTTCACTGGGTTCCTTTCCTCTTTACAGCCATTCTCCTCCAGCACAACACTCACTTTCTATGATTTCTAAATAAATATTCAAGATTAGGGGTTTTGATGAAAGACAATAGGAACTGCAAATTCTTAGACAATTACAGCTTGTTAAGAATAGAATGACAATGACATCAGAAGCACTCACCAGTCATCCAAAGAGGCCACACATATAAATGATGTGTGTCCCTTTGTGTCTAACACTCCACTGATTCAAACACATGTCTAAGTCTTCTAAAAAGGCACACATGTTTCTCTTGGTTCAAATGGATGCAAGATGGCTCATACAATGCTATAACACTATAGTGAGCTATCAGCTAATAGGAAATGTCATTTTGCCAACTCAAATATAATGGGATATTCAAATTGTTTTTATTTGAAGACATGGTAATAGCCTAAGTATCTAAATAATTAAAAGGAGCTGTAATTCGGTCACAAGGTAAATGTTATTACATAGTAAAAATATGAAATGTGTGTTAACGCTTAATTGTGAGTCATTTGCATTTTCACTTCTGCCTATGAGTTTCTGGAAAGCTAAATGCTGCTTGGCTGCTCAACAAGTTAAGAGGTGGTTTGTTTGTTGAGCCCCATAGAAGGCTTCACTCTTTATAAGGAGCAAAAGAGGGATAGGATGGCATCAGTGGGAGGCAAGGGAGGATGGGAGGGAAAGGGAACTGGGTTTGGTAGACGAAATAATATTGTTCCTAATTTAAATAAGAAAAGGAAAAATAAAAGAGAGGAGATTTGTTTTGAATAGTTCCCTTTAAAAGAAATTACACTATCTGTCTTAGACACTACTTTAAGCATCTTCTATGAGGAATGACCTGCACTGAAAATCTATTCTGATAATTTAAAAATTAATCAAGGTGTCATTTGGAATAGTAACTATGACTTGTGAGTATACATATTTTTTTCTTATGGGAATAGACATGAACATAATCCTTCACTACACAAAATTATGCAATTAAAAGTTTCCATCCTTTGGGACATTACAGAGGCCAGCATGTCTGGAATTCATGGATTAGCCCTGCCCTGGGCAAGCCACCTTTCAAGATCTTGATCTCTCCCTGTCAAGTAAGCACTGATAAATTATTTTTATAAGTGCTGCAAGTTGGCCTATTTCAATAGCCAAAGCAAAGGATTTTTATTTTAGTCCCTTCTATGCTTAAATGTTCTAAAAAAAGAGGTCATTATAACTGTTTCATTTTGCTTCAATATTGGTGTGACATAAAGTCTAAAATGACTTGTACCTACCATAAGCTAAGCAATTCTCGGCTTTCTTAGCCTTCTCTCTAGGACCTCAAGCAGTGTGAGTGCTGGTATATGAGTGAGCTGGTTTGTGTAGCATCATATCTTTTGATGGTCCTCTATGATTTCACTCTTCTGAGAAGAACCACCAGTAGTTACTCTCAATTCAATTGTCCTTATTCAGTTCTATTGAGATATTCTATTCTTCCCATTTGAGTATCAGAAGTTGCCCTTTACCTTCATTGACAAAGGGATATTTTTTGTTTGTATATATGTTTCAAATCACTAACTATCCATGTATTCTTTCTGGCATGTGCTTATGAGGGTATGCAATGAAATGGTAAATATTAAAATTCATAATACTTCATCATATGCCTGTAAGTATATACTAATGGGTAGAAAGCTATTGACTAACTTTAGAAATGATGTTAAAATGCTACATGAAAAAGAGAAATTGATTGAATTGTGATGAACTTCCATGTTCATTCTAAGCCATGTTAGATAGGATAACATGCATGTTCCTTACAGAATGCAATTTTCTCTTGTTAAATTGTATTTTGATCATACATTCTGTACTCTTAAGAAATCATATTTAAAGCTGCATTCACAAGCCAAATGGTTAGTCTGCTAAGGTAAAAGGCTTTTATTTTGAATTAACAGAAGGAAAGCCAGATGATCATGAGAAGTTAATATTGTTCTTTTCAAATGGGAGATGTCTTCGTAATGGTTGTGGATAGAAGGAATAATCAGAAACAATCCACATTTCTGGCTACATAGCAAAGGTTTCAGTTTCCATCCCCCATCCACACTTAACTTTGTGCAGTCGTCATTGACTGCAGTAATCAATGTTCTGAACTGGTATTTTTAAATAATCATTTAATAGTTTTACATAATGCATACATTGCCTTGCATCAATGATATTATCTGCCAAACAAGTAGATTTAAGTAACTTAGTACAATATAGTTTGAAACTTCATTTCTACTATCGCCTATTGTTTATACTCTCTTAAAATGCCCATTCTGTAAAATTAATTGTATTATATGTATAAATATAGCAAAGCTGACATGATTTTCTTTATTATCCGTGGTTTCAGACAAGGAACCCAAAATGTACTATGTATGAATGAGAGAAAGCTAATGAATAAAATCTGCTGTGGATGGTAAGGAGTTTCTTACTTTATAATCAAAGCATTAAAGTGATTTTTAAATGACAAGAAGGATTAGATACACACACACACACACACACACACACACACACACACATACACACACACACACACATTTCTAAATACTGGCACTCAAAATTTTATAGTTTTGATTCTTAAAACTCATTTGTTTTAAGTTATATATCAGTTCAGTGTTTTTATCATACACTGTAGCTGTAGATGTGATCCTATATTTAATAACATACCTTTGTGTACATATTAGAGAGGAAATGAAGACTTAAACATATGCTCCTCTTTTGATCATAAAGCATTCAGTAGTCTTATTCTAGAGTGGAAAGTAATTCTTTGAAAAAGTGAATGTGAGTAGTGTCAGTGAACATAAAACTTACCAACACTTGAATTCATGTCCCCATTTTCAGAATCTGCTCCGTGTTGGTTGTTACTGGCATGATAGTTGCTCATAGCTTCTAATTTGATTTTTTTCACCTTCATTGCTTCAGCAATAGCTGCATTGGTAGCAGCTGCAGCGGCTGCAGCAGCTGCAGTCAGACCTTAAAAAAAAATAAATAAAAAACAAAGTAATTCAAATTCAGATTTTTTGTATGATAATTCATGTCTCTCCACACACAAACATATACACACAAACACATGTTATACTATCTGATTTCTTTATGTTATACTCATGATATATTTCCATTCCAAACCAGCTCATGCAGCACTGACAGACGGGTCCAAATCCTTATCAAACTCTACTTCAACATGAGCAGAAAGATACCTCCAATATTTCATAGTAGTGGAAACATAGAATGAAAGAACTTTAGAGGACAAACAATCTGAACATCTCACTCCCTGATGAACATATGCTACAGGTGCCCAGAAGAAACTAGGAAAGTCAGAACTGCAGATTAATTACAAGGCTTCCAGCACCCAAACTCTCTATACTTAAGGTGGCATACCTCACTCAAGCTGTGATGAATATTCCACCATTTCTCTCGCATGGTCTGTAGCATCAACCCTCTGCTTTTGTGCCTGACTCACTTCCATGACTGCCCATCTTCTAGTGAAATTCTACTCACATTTTGGAGTCTTAATTAATGGGCTGAGATTAACTATGCTCACATATCTTTAGGGTTCGACAACACTGCACTGTATGTGTCTGCCTGTGATTGTCTTTTTCTTGTGAGGTGGTGAGCTATTAGATGGCAGAGACCATTGTCAGTGTACAGCTAAGTAGCTGTGTAGGGTTCAAGATTTGTAAGTCTTAATGCAACTTGCTATGCCATGGCTGGCCAATGTACACAGGAGGCCTGCCTTTTTCTAAAGGGAAAAGATAAGTGGAAGTAAATGGGGCAGGGGAGTTGGGGGGAAGGGGTTGGGAGGATAAAAGGGAGGGAGGGTGGGAGCAGAAATGTGAGTAGGCTGGGCAAAGAAATAATTAATAAATAATACACAGATAGTTCAGCAAATAATTTGCTCCTACCTACTAAGTCTATAAGTAATGATTTCAGTGACATAAGAGTGATATGATCACATTAGTAACCCCATATGATTGATCATTATCACCCTTGCTTTATAGATTATGGAAAATAACACAAGTTCTAACATTCTATATTTAGGACCAGAATGACCACTGTCTGGGCTTTGTCTTACACACCCTTATAATTCATAGATAATAATAGACACACAGATATTAATAGACATGATACAAATAAAGGAAATTTAGCCCTGCTTTTGAAAATCAGAATGCAAAAGCCACTGATGTGAAGTGCAGTGATATAGACAGCAGGAAAAGGATTTTGAACAAAAAGTGTATTCTCTTCTCAATATGTCAATTTTCACCAAGTGCATTTCACCATTCTAACCTGGTTCTTCCAACTGCAAAAAAGATACACGTCATGGGAAAAATAAATAATGTCCCCTAATCCTAGAACTTTAACCATCTATGATAAGGAGAGTGTGTCTTTCTCTGCACCCATCTTCTTTGCACACAGCTGCTTGAGAGATTCTGAGCACTGTGTTCCAGCCTTCTGAATTTATCTGTGTGATTTATTTCCACTTCCAGTTGGTAGAGAGAATGAACACCCCTCTTTCTCCATTCCTCCCCACTAATCATCATTACTACTTGTTACCACAGGGGAAAGCTGCAACCCATAGAATTACATGGAAGTCTTGGTGGAAACCTTCCCTATGTAATCAGTGCTCAGAAGATGCCACCTTCGCTTCAGATTAGTGCACAGAGGCCTTGACCACATTCACCCTGATGTAATAAAAACTGTAGATCAGATCTTTCCTTGAAAAACTCATAATCACTCCTTAAAAGGCATTGATCTAAATTCAAAGAATCCATCTGGGTTTAGCAGAAGCATTGGCTGCCTTTTAAGTCTCAACTTGAACAGATTCTCTCATCTTCCTATGATTGAATTTTCTCCTCAATTACTCATTTCCTTCAAAGATGTTTCAGAACATTTTCTTTCCTGTTCTCTTTAAATCCTCTTTGTGATTCCCAGAAAAAGTTTTTTTTTTTTTTTCTTTTCCTTGATGTTTGCCTTGTCACCAATGTGAATATCTTATTTATCCCTTTCCTCTATTTCCTGGTGTTGACTTCTGTCTAATTTATGTCTCTTCTCAGCCCAATGGCTTGGCTTCATGTTACAGTAAGATCTAGTAATTGTATTCAAAATATGAATACTTAAGACACAACTGCATATTAGCCTACAAATTCTAAACTACACAATTCAGGGTTGTTCAGGATCTGGTCCTAGGAAAACCAATGGATATTTTTGAGAATAGTTTCTTCTTCAACCAAACCATTCTTAGCTCAGAGAGAAAAATATAATATTCAAGTAAGAAATGTATATAAAAAATTGCACATTACATCATTACAGCCTGTTGTTCATCCTTATTCTTCTGTTAGCAAAAGCCAAGTGTTAGCTTTTAGTAGAAAACTTTCCCTAGTCACTTACTCTAGATTATTATATAGATCTCTTTTAAAACATTTTTTATTTAATCCTTTTTAATTTTACATACAAATCCCAGTTTCCACTCCCTCCCCTCCTCCCATTCTCTCCATCTTTCCCATCCACCCATCCACTCCTCAATAGAGGGTAATGCTTCCATAGAAAGTCAACAAAGTCTGGCAAATCTTTTAGAGGCAGGACCAAGGCCCTTCCCCTATGTCTATGCTGAGCAAGGTATCCTTCCAAAGAAAATGGGATAAAAAAAAGTTCAAGTTTAGGTATACATCTTTGTCCATTGCCAGTGGCATCACAGACTGCCCAAGATACACAGTAGTTACCCACATCAGAGGACCCAGTTCAGTCCCATGCAGGTTCCCCAGCTGTCAGTCTGGACTCTGCCATTAGCTCATGTCAGCTGTCTCTGTGGGTGTTCCCATAAAGTCTTGACCCCTTTGCACATATTATTGTTGCTTCCTGTCTTTGCCTGGATTCTGGGAGCTTGGCCCCATTCTTAGCTGTGGATCTCCACTTCTGCCTCCATAAGTTGCTGGAGGAAGGTTCTATGATGATAATTCAGGTAGTCATCAATCTGATTACAGGGTAAAGCCAGTTCAAGTACCTTCTCCATTAATGCTTAGAGTATAGTTGGGGCCATCTTTTTATTTATTTCAATTATTTTAACTAAATTTAGTAAAGTTGTTTGACACTTTTTCCAAATTTTACAATTGTAATAGAACTACAAAGTGTGTGTGTGTGTGTGTGTGTGTGTGTGTGTGTGTGTGAGAGAGAGAGAGAGAGAGAGAGAGAGAGAGAGAGAGAGAGAGAGAGACCCATATTCACACATGCACATGAATGCATGCATGGTATAATCTGAGTAACATAAAATTTAGCATTCTAATTTTGCTTAAGTTCTTTTGAACACAGGCAGGAAATTATGGTATATGCAATAATTACAAACTTTTACTTCAACTAAAACTCACTGTATTTGGATGGATACAAGGGTTTGTGCCCGCACGTGCGCAGGCACACACATGTCTGTGCATCTATATATTTTTTCAACCAATTTATTCCATGTCCACTACTGTTGCAATTGCAAACTTCTGTGTTTTTGTCCATAATTCCTGTAATGCTTTTTTAAAATAGTCCTTCCAGGGAGGAGAATACCAGTTCAGTTGTTAATTGAGTTACAAGAAATCATCCCTGAAAACACACAAAAAAGTAACACTATACAGACTTAGCAGGTTATATATAAGAATATGTATGTGTCTATTTATGCACCCAACCTGTGTCCTGTTTTTCTGTGTATAAACACCAGAGTCCAATTTGTGCTAGAAGTAAAAGCTGAAGAAGCAATAAATGCATACATGTAAATTCACAAATGACATGTGCATATGTATATGACAATTTTAATAACTGTCACTTTCTCCACCTGCACTATGTTTTACTCACATAGTGGTCAACATGGCCAAATAAAATGTTGATATGTTGATACTATATTATGGCTGCAGTTATAATCAGATGTAATATTTTAAAATGTCAGAAAGGTTCTTAGTCCTCAATTCCCTGACAATCTACACGGACACATCTCTAGTGTCAGATTAACTTCTGTGCCCCAAAGAAATAACCTGATTTCAGTTACCCGAGTGGGCTACATCACTTTCCTTCACTTAAGTCTTTGAAGATGTGTGTGTGACTTTGTAGGAATCCCTGTGGCCCCTTATTCCAGGCCTACCTAAGACACCTTCATATGGTGACTTAACTAGATAAAGAAGCTCTCAAATTCCTGACTATTCAGTCTACCTTAGAAAGACTTTTCAACCTTTTAAGGAGTACCTTAAGATTCATTCTGGCGAGAAACAATACAAGAACTTACACAACTGCTCAAGCGGGTTAGTAATGAACATTTTTTCCCTCATCATAATTCTACTACCAAATAAGCCATCTTGCCTTCCTTATATGTGATTTAGGAAGAGCCACACAATATTTTGATGTCTTTGCATTTCATATGAGAGATGATGTGACTAAAAGGATGAGGATATTATGACTACATCTCTAGTTGACACTACCAAGGGAATACAGATAGATTCTTGGTACACTTACAGCAAATGTATCATTACCCTGGTGTTTGGTGTAACTCATCACTAAATGCTAAATTCAAGTCATTGTCACACTAGATCACTTGAGGAGCCACAATAAAAAATAGAGCAGTTATTTTGACATATTAAAGAAAGTACAGAACATTTTGTGTTAATGTGAACGAGGGCTAGCAAATCTCATAATTTATTGCAAAACATGACTCTCCACAGGTTCTTTCTGCCTAAGGTTTGAGAAGATCACAAGATATTTGTCAACCCAGTACATCTATTATGGTTTCCTTTGGCTTTCACTGCCCCTTTCCTCTCAAATATCCAAGTAAAGTTCAAATCCTTTGAACTTTATTGTTCCTAGCAAAAGCATAGTTTGGATTTCTTTCTAGAAAAGATAGAAGTTTATTGTATATGTTGCTCACTAATTAACTTCTTTTTAAAAAGAAAAGAGGGGAAAATAAATGATCTACAAAATGCCAAGAATTCAACCCTGACATGTTTTTTATGTAGCAAAGAATTATTCTCTGTTGGAAACACCAGTAACCTTTAATATCTACCTTCCCCCTCAAACCCTTCCTATAGCAATGTTTTCACAGATATTTGTTCTGTGCTGCCTCAGACTCATGGAAACTTTTGCTTCCCCTGCTTCCACATCTCACTACAAACTATCTAACATTTTCACATTGCCACTGCTTTAAATTCTTCCAATCAAAACAACTAATTTTCTTTTCAGAACCAGTCAATTCAGGATCTCACAGGAAAGGTGTGGGGAGGTGGAAGTTTCAAAACATTCCTTTAATACATTATAAGAAATATTCTAAATTATATATAGGTGCATCGAGAGGTATTTATACCCAAATTTACAATGTTTCTGTTTTATAATGTGTGGTTATTAACCATGTGGAATGTCACTGCAATGACTTTCAATAGTGAGTTCTTTTAAAACAAATCAGCATAGAAAGAGAAATATATACTCAAATCATCTGTCTGTAAAAGGAAAGGGAACAGAACAGCCAAACGCAATGAACTAGTTGAAATACAAAATGACTGCATCAAAGATAATCAATATTGGTGGGCACATAACTTAAGATGGGCAAATGAATGACACAATAAATGACTGCTTACTTTAAGATAAAATTAGCTTCTGGATGGATGGATGGATGGATGAATGAATGAATGAATTCTTACAGAAAGAAATAATTAGCTCCCCGATTTCATTCACTAATCATGATAAACCAGTGTCAAAGATTTTAGAATACAGCTTTTTGGCTACCTTGGCAGACCTTTAGATTCAGCCATCCATATGAATCAATTTTTTCATAAAATCATTGAATCTGAGCTCTGTGTGCTGTATTGGTACAAAGCTTTTGCTATTTCAAACACAATATCAGGGGTCAGACTTTTTGAAGAGAAACAGGCTTTTAAAGACATCCTCTTACTTTGCAAAGAGTGCAATTATTTTCTTTCAACTTTCATTAAACAGCCTTTAAATTTTTGCAAATGCCATTAAATAATCCTGATCACTCTTTTAAAAGAGAGTAAGTATCTCATTATATTTATTTCAAATAAGTTAGTGCCCTTAGTTATAAGTAGAAGATTACAACTGTAGATTATAAATATCAATAAAGAAGACATATTGCTGTCAAATCCTTTCTCTGATCTGTTTGTTTGCTCATTAACTTGAAAAGTCCAATCTTTGATCTTTGATTTCAAAGACATCAAGATGACTTCCAAATGTTTGATATGCTGTCTACTTTTACATTAACTTCCATATAAAATGCATTTCCCAAATCCTAATGGTTGAAAATCATGTTAAACTGGAGATGGTAAATATTCCAATATTCCATACAGCCCAGTATTTGTTAGTCTATGCTGCTTACTCAAACCTAAAAGAAACAAGTTTAAACTTGCAAGAAATTATGGTCAAGGGTAGTTATTAATATTCTGGAATTGATAGGTTATTTATGTCTGGCATTCTTTCCACTGATTATTCAGGGAGACAGGCGGCTTATAAATATCTCATCACTCCACCGTCACAGAAATTTCATCGACAGTGCTCATGCACAGCTATTAGCAATATGAATCTAACCATTACAAGAAGGAGGAAAATCGAACATGTGGCATTAATACGCAGTCCTGGTTCCTAACCATCTGATAGGCAGATGGTGTGAAGCAGCTTTTCCAGCTGAAATGAAGAAGCACATCATTTAAAGGCTTGTTTGCATTCTAACTGATATCACTGCCATATTGATATACACGATGCATCATGGCAAGATTTGAACAATCTAGTTTGCTTCAGTCATAAATGTTTACAGCCTTGTTTTTTTTTAATCTTATAAGCATGTTCAGAGGAGTGTATTTTTAATTTATGAAAGCTATTGTTTACTTCTGTTGAACTAGAAGATTAGTAGAAAGCAGGAATATTAAATTACTTCAACCAGCGCAATATAACCAAGACAGATGAATAAAGTGGATTTCTATTTTCAATAAGGATGTTAGTAAAGGAATTTTAAAATTAGTCTAGGCATTTTGCGCATTAAATGCATTTATTCATTTAAACCTTCCAGCTATTTTTCCCCAAGTGGCATAGAGAAGAACTTAATGCTTTACAGTCATTCATTTAAAACTCTCACTGTGTGCAATTAATCTTGTCTAACAATTCAATTCAGAAAGTAAAACATCAAAAAGCATAGTTCAATTCAACACTCATTACTGTGAGGCAATCTTTCTGGTCCTGACAGTTCCTATAGACTCTGAAAAGCTACGTTGAAGGTGCATTGTGGGCTTCATATGAGTTTGAATTACAACTCAATTGAAATCACTCCAAGACACAGAAGAACTCTTGGCTCAGTGTAACAAACGAGAAAACACCACTGTCTTTTTTAACCCCACTTTTTTCTGATCCTTGTTTAAACACCAACTGTCCACAAACTGACACTAATCTCTAGTTATTTTATTTCTTATTGCTTTCTAAATAAATTAAAAATGTGATTGAACCATGTCTGTCCTCATCTTGAATGCTTAAATAGCAAAAAATATAAGCTACTAGAATAAGGAACATAATTGTACATCTGGTTAAAGTGAAGATTTTCAGCATGAACTTGTCTCTTAATGTCCATTAGACTGACTTTCTTGCCCTTTGTAGCACATTTGTATTCTGTGGAGAAAAGGAAAATTGATCCCTGAGGCCACTAATGGAAACACTTTCTATACCAGTTTTCAGTTTTTCAATTGATTGAATTAGATTTTAGAAATGTTTAGACTAACAATAACAACCAAAAAAATCCTCACAAAGTTGCTTAAACATATGATAAGAAATATATTATCCACATTCTGAGTTAGTGTGTCTACCGACACTGTTAATTTTAAGGTATTATTTCAGAAGCCAAGAAGCAGGGTGGAAGATGGGATGAATTGGGGAGAAGGGACTTGCGAGGGTTGGAGGGAGAAAATAGAAGTAAAAAAAAAATAGTACAATTATATTTTCATTAAAATAATATGTTAAAAGATACTGTGGTTATATAATTAATGACTGAAAATCAAATAAATACCAGTATTACCATCATTTTAATAGATAGTTTAAAATTTTTCTGTTACCCCGAATGAAGGGTCAAGAGTAGCAACCGAATCTGAGGGCAAAACACACAGTGTGGGGATGCCATTTGGCCATGAGTAAATCACTGAACTATTTTAATGGAGGCCTTTGAAAAGCTCACCTTCTGATCACTGCCTCAAAGAAACATAATAAACTAGAGTGAGCAAAATGGGTTACATTGCTGTAACTTGGTTTTCAATAGAAGTTAGCTCATGTGTGGGAAGGCAAAAAGCACAGTATGAATACTTTGTACTCAATTCTACCTCCTCCAGAAAATCATTTCTAAGCTACCACTTGGGGATTCACCATATAAAACATTGGTGCTAGTGGAAGATAACTGGAACCTTGCTTTACTGATGATGAGATGTAGGGGCAAAGAGAATAATCTTTTCCATAAGATCACACCATTAAACAATAGCAGAGCAAGTCCAGGTCTTCAAGGTCACATTTCAGACCTGAACTCGCTAAAGATAAACGTAAAGCACACAGAAGAAAATCAAGCAAGTCAAGACGGATGTTTGAAATAAGATGCATCTCTTTGTCTTATAGCTTATGAATTTTATGGGGAGAAAGGTTATACAGCTAAATAAATGCACAAATGTGTCAGCTGGTGTAGAAATCTGATTAAATTATCAATGACACTTTCATAAAATTCAGAATATGTTTCCTATTGAGGGACTCACAATTCACAAAATTCTTTTAACTGTGGGATTGATGAAAGGCACCACCATTTGTAGTATTGCCAGAATCCTATATCTAGCACATAGCCCAACAAAATTAATATTGTGTTTTACCTAACTTTAATACTGAATAAGTTCTCATTATATACACTAACTGAGAAAATCAACCTTTCCCTCTGACTTTTACTGACTATATCTTACGCTCTATTTCTAAATAATTAGAAATATTTAGCTTTCCTTGTGTCATTCTAAGGCCCAGCATTTCTTCTCACATGTATAGCCATCAAACAAAATGACTTAGTAATTGAGCCTAGGAAGATGGTTCCAAATAGAATGAGTGTGTCTGGCAGAGACTGACATTCACAAAAGATGTCTTCAAATGGGCATCTTGATAATATATTGCTGAGCTGAGCTAGGTATAATAATTGATGAGCAATGTAAAAATGCCATAAGCATATTTTTCTACAAAAATACAATCTCACTTTCTTTTGAACTTAAAAAAATCTCAAATGTTCTACTTTGTCTGAATATCCTTTGATACTTATAATTCTTTCTTTCATGTTTGTTTTTCTCAGAATGCAAGTACACTCTCTGTGAATCTGGAGTATTCCAGTTGGTAAGAAGAGAAGAGAAAATAGGAGGGAATGAAGGAAAAGGGGTGTGGGATAGATTCAGATCCATTTGTTACATTTAACATTTGTTTAGAGAAAATAATATCCAAACATCAAAATACCTAAAAAAAAAAATGGGGATCAATCTGAAACAATTCTGACACAGTAACATAAATATTTTCATGGAAGAGACCCATGAAGGGTATATATTCCTGGAGATACACTTTATAAATATTTATTGACTTTTTTTTGTCTTTCTGAAAAGAATTGAGTTCATGGTCAAGGTGAATCAGTAACATTTATGTCTCCATCACTGAGTAACATACAGTAAGTACAAAAGAGAGTACAATCAAGATGATACAACCCTAGCTCCGTAGACGTTCAGTTCTTGCAGGTATGTAGACCTTTCCTAAGGAATATAACCAGCCTAGGAGGTGGAGTTTCCCTCATGTGCCTGTAAGGAGGGGCTGAATGTTGATAGTACCTAAAAAGTAGGTACCAAGAAGAGCCTTTCAATTGGACCTTGTGGGAAAAAAAGCAATTCAATGAATTTTGAAAGAATCGACCCTGCCTCAACTGAGTGATGGGTAAATCTCAAGAAAAAACAAAATCTGGTCCACAATCTGAGCAAGGTATCAGGCCGAGGCTGATGCAGTCTTTGTCTTGGCACAACTTTTTAATCGCTATGAACTTACTTCATGCCTTGAGTGTGTCATAGGAAAATTTAGCTATATCACAATATGGCATGGTTGCTTTCTGAGAATAACAATGTACACTTATACAGTCTGATTACCATATTCTCCTGAGCTCGCCCAGGAAGGGAGCAGACAGTTATTCTATTATTCACGTCCCATTTTTTGCTGTAAAATATTTCAACGAAAAAATATGCTTAATTCTGGTAGGAGGGTTAATATGACTTTGGGTATTTTGAATTTTTTTTATTGTTAGTACATTCTATTTGTTTTCAGAGTAACAGTAATAGCAAATACTGAACTTTCTTAACATTCTATCACTTTGGGAACAGCATCCAGGGTTATACTGATCCAATGACTTCTCTTGACCTAATTTGTTTTGTGTCATGAGATTCTATTATAAGAAACCAAATCACTGCAGTAGATTTATACACCTTAAATAATTTAAGTTAATTGAAAAAGAACCAAATGAAAACTAAAACACTTTCTTAGGCATTCAACTTCTGCATATCAATTAGTAATTTAAACAACCAGCTAATTACATCTGCTTTACAAGGAACAGAGAGATGCTATAGGGGCACATCTCTGTTCTGTGTCTGTTGAACTGAAAACAGGCAAGTAGCCAACCTGACTCATAACGTGTTAAGTGCTTCCATAGTACAGTACCATACCAAAGAAACCTTTCCATTGATACCATTGATATATATATATATATATATATATATATATATATATATATATATCTGAGATTTTTCTCATTTTCCCCAAAATTCTTTTCAAATTAGTACATTTTAAAACATAAATAACAACCTAAAAGTTTCATTTCTGATCAGCCTTTGACAATAAGTTTCAAACCTATAAAGTTACTTGAGGAAAATGATGTTCATAGCATTGTTATTCAAACAGGTTACTGTGACATCATAATAGTAAGAAGCTGAATCCAATGAGCTGGCTTTTAAAAAGAGACTCTGCTTAACATTATTATGTTTTATTTATGTCCCTAACTTAAAGCAGCTAAATATTATTTTAATTTAGCCATGTTAACAGGTCCAGAAGATGCTATTACCAGTTTCCGTCCATCGCTTCATCTTAAAGTGCATCTGTGAAATTAGTGATCTTTTTCTCATTAATTTATTTAATGGGACCACTTAGTTCTTTGTATTGTCTGGAATATAAGGCCTTATATATGTAACAATCCTCTATGATTTTCAAAAGCTTTACTTGCAGTATTTTACCAGAGATATCGGATGAGAACTTAAAAATTGAAGTATACTTTTATCTTGAAAGTAAAGCCTTTTGAAATAGTGCTAAAATGCATTGTGAATAAAGACAGCACACTTAAGTGGACTTCCCCCGCATTAAACAGCATTCATCTTTTCAAAAGCAATAGCTTCTCAGGCCACACGAGTCTCCTGCATTATTCATTTCATGTGCAACCTCGGCTGGACCATAAATTGTTACTTTATCTAATCAAAGGAGACTTAACTCTACAGAAGGTCAAAGGTTTAATTTTGTGAAGTATTATCTTACGCTATGAGTTTAACTGAAAAATAGAAGAAGAAAAACAGCCAAGAAGCTGGTACTAAATGAGCCTTTATTGCCTCAGGCATTGGTCTAGTTAATAAACTTTCATTGAAGGTTTCTTTCAACTGTTACGGACAATGAGAGGGAGGAAAAAAATCTTAAATTACAGCCATGTGTGACTTTTAAAGCAGTCATTCTTTTTTATCTCAACCTCCTTAATTTAGGGGGGGGAGTGACAAAGAGGGATTGTCTTCAGTCGCTTAACCAAAACTGTATGTTTCTAAACAGATGAAAAAGTACAGATAAACTTTGCAAGAAATGGAGGTCGGCTTTGAACAATTTAAAAATATATTCTTTAGGTGTTGAATTTTTGAGACCAATCGCTCAAGCTCACTGTTAAACTACAAAGAGAACAGAGAAGGCATGAGTTCTATTCCACAAATCCAACTTTTAGACTCTCCTGCATGGTAAACCTAAATCCTGTTATTTCTATCATTGCACTTGGACAATGACTGCAACAGTATTAATTAAAGGCATTGTAATTATGATGCTATGTGTGCATCTTCTTAAAAGCTCCCAAGTGGAAAAATCCCACGTCGGTCACATCTGAAATTCTAGTAGCAAAAATGTTTAATTTTTATCAATAGGCAATAAAAAACTTTTATGGGTGGACAATTGCATCTGTATATCTAATACTTTCAACCAATGATCTTTCTGTATTTTTCTTTTTTCGCATTTTCTGGAGGAGACAGAAAGCCAAGTTCATTTGAACAATGGTAGATATTCTCATTATTTTTTTCCAGAGACACTGTGTAATGATCAAAGTCACCCACTATCTTAAAGACATCTTGATATACATGTTATTTTATAAAAAGGGAAGATTCCCATATCACTTAAATGTGGCCAAAGGAAGAAACTATGTGCCCCCGCTTCAGCCTCTTCTAGAATACAAAGACTTAAAGAAACATACCTCATAATGTCTCATTCCCCAACCACAATGTTCTCACCAGGGTATTCACCCTCTTTCCCCTAAGCAGCATTCTACTGAACTGGCATGCTGCTTCATGCCATGGACATGCAGATCTAGGACAGTACTTGGGTCATCTGTGAATCTGAGAGGTATGGCAGCTTATTCTAGCAGAAGCAGCAGGTGAAAACATGACCAGGTTCCCTGCTAAGAGCTGCTTTGAGCACACTGAGAACATTGAAACTTACTGCAGTGAAGAAAGTACCACCAAGGATGCCTCCTTCTTGTATTTACTGAGAATAGCAGAGACTTCTGAGGATGGGAACACAACAGAGATTCAAGGCAATAAAACTTTACCAGAAAGGAGAAATAGTGAAATTCTATGTATAATAGGAGAAACAAGAATTTAGAAGTCCTGGCCACAGTTAAGTCTAGGTATGAGAATCTGAAACAAATTGAGACAATTGGATTTTGTGAATAGAAAAGACACTTTGTGAAGCAGTGAAAAGGTTTTCCAATGATGGGGAAAAATCCACAACATGCTACTTGAATATTATAGGGGGAAGCATGTTCAGAATGATAACATGAAGAGTCTTATGGTTTACTTTTCTTCTCTCTCCCTTATTTCTTTATTACTTATACACATGCATGTGGTCAGTGAGTGTCATAGAAACAAGGGAAGAAGTTTGAAGAAGCCTGGCTACTTCCTAGAAAGGAAAAACAATATTGTTTGAATGTACAGTTTACATGCATGTATTTGTTGCTTTAAGATGTGTTAAAACAATGGCAGTCAAACTTCAGAAATGCAGTTCTCTTTCCTCATTTATTTATTAATTTTTTTTTTTTTTAAAGAAAATGGCTGATGCACATTAGGAAATGACCTAGGGGTCAGAGAAGCCTGGGAGAGAAACAAACTCAGGTATCTCAACTTTAATTCTTTCTTCCATTAATCAAAGTTTTATGGGTTTGGGAAAGCTGTGCTGCAGTGCACAGGAAGGGTTCAAAACAAGCCAGATCAAGGGAACTCAAAGGATTTATTAAACGTGCAGACAGTAAGTCAGACTGTTGTTCTAGCAAGATTGACTCAATTAATTAATTGTAGCATTGTGAAACTCTAAAATGCTCAAGGAACGTGCCCGTGCCTGCAATGCAACAATGTAGCCAAATACTTATAATCTTTCAGCCACCAGAAGCTTTTGTTGGTTTTTTTTAACCTAATCCACAGCTTGACACAGATCCTACGGTAATGGAAAACAGTTTTTGATTGAAATAATATCTAAACATTGCTGCCCTAGCATGGTGGCCTGACACAATAACGTGTTTCTGAACCTTGGGAAATACAGGTTGGGAAGTAAACTCATCCCCTCAGCTGTGGCATGAAAGGTCTTCAAGAAAATCCTTTGGGCCACAATAAGCCTTTTCCTGTTTCACAGAAGCAAAAAAATGTAAGACTTCGGCCATAGAGTGTTTTCATGAAGTCAATTCCATCAAAGGAAATCATTTTTTTTTTGTTTTGTTTTGTTTTGTTTGTATTGCCACAAACACAATGAGGACAACAGAACAGCACTGATTGACATGTAAGCTAGCTTAACATTCACCAATGGGGACTTCAGAAGTCTTATTTTATCTAATGTACCTCAATTTGCCATGATAACAATGTCATACTGGGATGTTTCTGCAAGTGGGAAATAAAGGCTGGAGAGGCAACTCAGAAGTTAAGAGCATTGATTACTTTCTTAGAGGCTTTATGTTTGAGTCCAAGGACCCACATCAGGCAGACCTCAACTACCTGTAATTCCAGCTCCAGATGGCTCCAACACCTCCCCTCTGTCAGTACCTGCACTCACACATGCATACTCACACTTATCCATAAACAAAGTGATCTTTCTTAAAAGTTTTTTAAAAATAGAATAGTATCTAAATGTTAACTCACAGCAATAAACACACTCATTAAGTATAAAGGCTGAAATAACAACTTTACAGAGTATATTCTCATTAATTCCTTAAGGCAAAGAAACTACTGAACATCAGTAGTCAGAAGACTTGAAGAAGTTGCTGAAAGTATAAAACTCATAAGGTGGTGGTGGCATGAAAGCCTTATATAGGTTTGAACTGATAATCTACACACGTATATTTGGATCCCATGCTTAAAATATATAAAGAAAAAAAATAGGGTCTAGTGACTTTCATCTGATACACTAAATAAATTCATAAGCATGATAATGATGAAAATTGGAGCTTAAATACTAAATATTGTGAACAATATCACAAATTTAAAAGTCTTGGTATTTTATATTGGTACAGTACAAAGCATAAACAAAGACACTTGAGAGAGTGGGAGGTGAAGAAAAAATTAGAATCATTCTCAAATTAAATCCTATAGTTGAGGACACAGGAATATTTGTCTCAACATCAATAGGTTTGAAGTACACATTTCAGGTTGAAGAAGTCATTGCAGCAGTTGTCTAGAATGCAAATTTATGCCATATCTTCTTTGTGCTCTGTAGGACATAAGCCCCTATTAATAAGTTGGATGCAACAACTCATCTGGCTAATAAAATTTAAAAGTGAGGACGATCATTGTATATGTTTCGATTTCCCTTCAAAGAAATTTTTCGCAAATGAAACTAAAAGATTCTCTTAAGAAGTCTGAGTTGCAGTCATGTTATATGACATGTACAACCAATCACAGACAAAGAATGGCCATACTTGGAAAGAAATATGGCTATTTTGTTCCTGGTGGGAGGAAAATAAGACACCTTAAAAAAAAACTAGAATACCATCAGAAAGGAAGAGATGAGAGATACGTTAGGACAAAACTACCAGGTCCTGGGGAGAAAAATATACCCTCATTGAAGAATAAGACAATATAGCAATAGCTAATATCCTTGCAAATAGATAAATAGCTAAAAGTATTTTGCCATTTAAAATATTCCAGTAATTTAATGCTTATGTATTTTGACCATTTTTTGTGATAGACAATGTATGTCTTTTAGTTCATAAGATAATATTGTTTTTCTCCAGTTTTATATTACTTCTCAGAATGAAAATCTTGTTGCATTTTTCAAATGAAGGCTTCATAAAACTCTGTAGTGACCTTGAGTTTTAAATTTAGAGCCACCAGAACAGAAACATAAAATAGCACTCAATGCTTTGTTTCCTTTGTCACCTATACCTGGAGATATTTCTAGAAAGAGTAATGTGATCATATAGCTACAGAACATATAAAATAATGTAACAAGACTGTACATTTCTAATAATGACCATACTATTTCAGTAATTATCCAATTATAATTTGATTACCAGATAATTAAATATGCACGAGACAAGAAAATCTGATCACCAGGGTCACTTTTGAACAGCATCAACTAGACATCTAAATATGTACATGTGTTTATTGTCATGTCAGTGCTGTTTGAGCTCCTCATTTATACTGTTAATAAAGCAAAAACTAATTGCTTTTAAGAGTTTAAATATTGAAAGCAGTTGTAGAAAAAGCAAGAAGCATGCGTGCTTTCTTGAAGTTGTGTTTATAAAGATGGATTAGGGGTGCTCACAATCTTCATCAGAGAAGCTGCTGTGTACAGTGAAGAAAGGTTAATGCAGTCACATGACTGGTCAAGGCACAGAGAATAAATGACTGTGGGGTACAAGGCCTTAAGTGGAACATCTGTATCACCCATTACAAGACCCAGGGAACATTGCAGAAGAAGAGAGAAAGAATGTGAAATAGCTGGAGGATAGAAAGAAGCACTATGAAGAAATATTGCCTTTGGGGTACACGGTGGCCATTGCACTCATCAAGTCCCTGCATCTAGAGTCACAAGACTTGACCAAGATTAGGCCAATGATCATTTCATCATTCATCACTAGTCCAGAACATGCCAGCAAGGCTTCACTACTTCCTAAAAGATCATTGGCAGTTAATGATTTCTGGAAGAGGAGGGCCATTTCCTTCAATGGTATAACATCTGGGAAATTTCCCAGACTCTAGAAATCCCCACCCATGATCACATAAACCACTCCAGTAAAGATCAATGGGTTACATATACATAAAATGTCTTATGAAGTAGAATGTTTAGTTGGGTAGAGAATGGGGATGATAGAGTAATGGGGGTGAGATGGCTGAAAATGACTAAAACTAATAATATACATGCATGAAACTGTCAAGGGAAGAAGATAGAAAACAAATAGCATGAAGTAACAGAAACTGGAAAAGTATACATATGAAGTCTAACAATTGAAGACCTAAACTTTATGATGGGGGAGATACACTCTGTAAGATCTGCCTGCTTTGCTTACTTTCTCACAGCTGTGGAAATAGATATCATGTTACCTGGTTCTCACAGCATTGGTGATGACATTAAATAGCATGAAATACATAAGAGCTCCAGGACACAGGTGTTGCAGAATAGCACCACCATTTCTGGTTGCAGTCATGTCAGCATAACAAAGCTTGCTTTACTGCTTGCATCAGTTTCCCCACTGTTGATAAAGTCACCTGCACATATTCAAAAAGCCAGAGCTAAAACCTGACTCAATCAACTGTAATTCCCATACTTAGAAATAGAATCAAACTTCATACAAGGAATCTTGTTGTTGCAAGTACTTGAATAGAAGGACACTGGATCAATCACAAAATTACTTACAGTATTGATCTATAACTTTCTAATAGAGCATAAAGAAATAATTAACTTAAAGAATTGATAATATTGCATATATGTTTTTTATTGGGGGAAGTTGGGAGTTGACATGTTAAATAAATGCTCATTTGTAAGGTCTCCAATTGTACTTGGAACACTAAGCATTCTACAGTGGTGCAGTGTTGTGACTACTGTGACTGGAAGATACTAGTATGAATAATTAAACACTATAGAAACTAACATTGAAATGTTTATGTTTATAGTGGTTAATAACTATTGCCAATCTGACTTAATTGAGAGATGTTGAACAGATTGATCAGGACAGCAACTCTCTGGTGTGTGTGGGACATAACGACATTTCCTGAGTGAATTACATCATAAGAGATCTCACAAAATGAATGCATTAATCATGTTACATTGGACTCATAACCCTATGGTATCATCAGGGAGTGATGGAAGGTAGAAGGTGTGGCATGGTCAGAGGAAGCATATCATTGTAGAGTGTCCTCACGACTGCTTGTCCTGGACTATCCTGAACACTAATCTGCTTCCAGTCAGACATGACATGAAGAATCATTTCCATCATGTATATGAGTTGTTATAATGGCCTTCTCAAGTATATGGTATTTAGTATCTCTGTACTGATTTCTCTTTATCTTGGCTAAGTGCCAAGATAAATCCTTCCTCCTTCTAGTTGTGTTTTCTAATTGTAGCAATGAGGAAAAGAGAAACTAACACAATTTTCCTGTAAAAAGGAAAATAAATTGCACAAAAAAGATATAATACATTGTATTGGCATTATCCATTTCTTTATACAGGAGGTTAGTTAATTCTAAGGCCACTTTATTACAAGATTAATGTGATAAACTTAAACCAAAAAAAAATACAAGTAGATGTTTGGGAACCACATTGTTCTAACAAGAAAGTACAAATTCTTTTATAAGATTGAAATTTTAGTTTATAATATATAGATAATATATATTCCAAATATGGATGTTCAATGATATAAATAATTGATATATATTTGTACTATTGTGTAAGGTATCATTTCACTCTTCTGAGGTCCCCTTTTCCCTACCAAAGTTTCTTTACTTGAGATAACTCTATTTGCCTACTTTTAAAAATATTATATTTAATTGTGTCATTTTGTGCAAAAATGCATAATGAAAAATACAATAATTATGAGGAAATAATTTTGAATAATTAGGCGAAGTTATGTCTCTCAAAAATCTATGTTACCACTAAATTATGAGGTTTCTATAAAGCAGTTAGTTCTATGTTGAAACTCATTACTCTGGCCACAGAATTATATTGTGATTTAAAGCTACAAAGTGTAACCTATGTCTCCAATGATAGATTTCTCCTTATGCATACTCAGCCTCTGAAAGATATACCTCATTGTCCTACATATTTTTCTCTTTTTTCATGTGTATATACTGTTCACTTTGAAACATGAATCATGTAAGATAAATAAAATAAAAAGACAAGAAGTCAGATAATATAACAATTCTTCCCTATCAATGTCATAGCAGTTATGTGTTTGTACATGGTGACATTGGTTTTGTGGGCATTAACTAGTTTTGTTGTTAGAGTGTCTAGATTCAAGTGATTCTGCATGTGTCCATGACTATACCGATAACAACAATTCAATTGGTCTAATATGATTAAAGAGAAATATTCCAGAAAAGTCTTTCCCATTGTTTTAGAACTCTAAACATCGAATCTCAGTTGTGTATACATCAATTACTGAATGAAAGTGAAAATATTTTATCTTCTAAATGGCTCATATTATGAAAAAATTATATTAGTCTAACAGAATTGCAGATTTCAGCACACAGGTAAATTAATATATAGGAATTTTCCTACGTTTCCAAGCCTATGGTAATGGGAGACTAAACCAACTTTCAAAAGAGAGTATCAGAGACTGGTAGAAAACTAGAAGATGTTAAATTCTATTACATTAATTTATAACCACTATCAAGCAATTTTGTTTAAAGTTCACAATATCTATTATCTTTCAAAGTAAATTAATCAATGTGATATTTGTCAGTACATCTGCATCATAAAAATTGTTTAAAACATTTCATGACTTATGTTAATTCAGTCAAATCTAAAGAACTATTTGTAGAGTCTATCCAAACAAGATAGACACTGCCTTTCACAACTGAAAAGTTATCCACTACAAATGAGGGAAAATTCAATGATTATTATTAAATGTTATATTTTTCAATGCTAAATGCTTTAAATTATTTGAAATTTCAGCTACAGAATTTAATTAATAATTTTTTTTGGAATATTTAGCCAAACATATGTATTTTATATAATAGAAAGATAAAAAGAGCCAGGCTGTGCTGGCATATGCTTATAATCCCAGCACCTGTAAGGCAGAAGTGAGTTTGTGGCTAGCCTGATCTACACAGCAAGTTCTAGCACAGACTGCAAAGCTGCATAGAGAAATCCTCCCTCAAAAGACAAATAAACAAACAAACAAACAAAATAGTGGAATGACAGGCATTCAAACAAATTTCCATTGATATTTTCCTCAGCATTATTGTTTGGGGTTTTCAAAAGTCTATGAGTAAGTTGTGATTGTGAAAGCTTCTACTGAAATTTCAGTCCTTAGGGAACTGAATGTCAAATAATAATTTATTACATATCATACTCCACAGAAAGAAAGCTGGGTGGAAGAGAAGAAATATAAATTGACCCTTTTCTCTTAGCTGTGTACAAAGACAAAAACTGTCTTGCCTATTTAAATGTACATAATTAATAACAAAAACAATGAATGACTTTAATGGTGTTAATGCATCAATTACAGGTATGGTAAGAAAAAAAGAAGGAAAGTTTGAGTGAAAAAAATATGGAGAAGGGATAAAACGAAAAAGGAAAGGACAGATGAAGAATGGAGAAAAGGAACAAACATAAGAGACAAAATATATGAGATATACTACAACTAGGCACTGCTTCTAGTACAACGGTTGTTAAAGAAGATTAGGTGAGTCCTGGGTTCTATGAAAAATTTAAGATTTGAGTATTTGAGGACACTACAAAATATAAATAGATATTTTATGGATTGTACTAACGAAAAGGAATATTTCAAGATGAAAAACAAAATAAGAACATGTTGAACATCTTTTGAGGAAAGTAATGTTTAAACCAAAAGAGCTAATTAATTTTGGTTAACATGGGTAAATTACTCTAGATCAGAGGTTCTCAGCCTGTGGGTTTGTACCTCTTTTAGGGACCAAATGACCCTCTCACAGGGGAGACTTATCCCATATCCTTCACATCAGATGTTTAAAATACCATTCATAGCAGTAGCAAAGTTATAGTTACGAAGAAGGTACAAAAGTGATTTTGTGGTTGGAGGATCATCAAAGCATGAGGAATTGTATTAAATGGCAGCAAGCATCAGGAAGGCTGAGAACCACTGCAATGGATTGGAAAACTTCTCACTGGTGACCATTATTTGTTTTCATTTTGCATCCCAGTTCTCCTTCTCTCTCCACTAACTCCTTCTCCCACCATGCTCACCTCCTCCACAACCCCCCACTTCAACTCCTTCCATAGGGTAAGGGTTTATATGGGGAGATCAACAAAGCTTGGCTCATTAAGACTGAGGCAGGACCCACCCTTTGCTTCCTGCATTAAGGCTGAGCATGGCAGGACTAGTACCTGTCCCTGGTACACCATCATCCTCTTAAGGCTTATTATACACTACTAACCACCAGCATTATAAATAGTAAGTTAGTGTTGTGTTAATCCACTAAGGTTATATTTTTCCTGGATAATAAGAAATGTGTGTGTGTGTGTGTGTGTGTGTGTGTGTGTATTTGCACACAAGCATATGTGTGTGCATTCATGTGCAGTAGCAATATAAGATGTAGGTGCTTTGAAATATAGTGGAATATGCTTTGTCTGTCTGTCTGTCTGTCTCTCTCTCCCTCTCTCTCCCTCTCTCTCTCTCTCTCTCTCTCTCTCTCTCTCTCTCTCTCTCTCTCTCTCTCTCTCTCTCTCACACACACACACACACACACACACACACACACACACACACACACACACAAAATCACACTACAAGTTGCCCAGCCTGAGAAAATCACTGTCAGACATAAGGATGAGAAGTTGAGGTCAGAAGTTTTTCACCAAGTGTGACAGGAAGAAAAACTAAATATGGAAAGTGCTGAGACGATGGATATGGGGTAAGGACAAACAATAAAAGCAGCATATATCTTCAGTTCATTTTCGGAATGACCACAGAACTTTGCTGAGGTAAACATTGGCTAACTTTGCTGAAGGCTTGATTACATGGGTAAGAAGAAAGCAGGTGATATTTGACAATGGATACTAAAGCTGCCATAAAGAAAACAGTAATTAATTCAGGAAAAAAAAGTGGAAGCATCATAAGAGAGAAGAAAGACAAAGCCTCTTCAACAAAAATATTCTCTGTGAGCGAGTTTTGGCATCATTTGAAATCATTCACTCTTAACCAAGATAGAAGTGAATAAGCTAACTCAATTCAAATTACTTAATTCATTTTAAGGACTGAATTGATGAAGGATTGAAAGTGATTCAATTAAGAGTCAATTTCATTAATAATTCTGTAAGAATGCAAATAAGCAAGAATATCTAAGACTGCATTTTCTTAAATTTGAGATGCATGCATCACAAGGTTCTGAATATACATTGCAAATATTTGTAATGCTATTTGGCTTTATTTGTAACAGTATTTGTCGAGGACATAAACACAGATATGTAGTTGTCCTAGAGTATCGTGTCTTATTTAAGGTAAGTTTCTAGAGCTATTCTTGGAATACACTAGTCATCTTGAAAATAAGTGACATTTGGTAAGATTTACCTTGAAATTCTGATAAGTGTTTAATTAGCATATGTCATGCTAGGTTCTATCACTATTTTTGACATGACATAGGCATCTAGTGCATACATAAATTAAAATATTACATAAAAGATCAATGATTGGCCCTCAGGGAGGCTGTCAACAACACAAGCTAAAAAAAAAAAAAAAAAAAAAAAAACAACTTAATCTAGATAAACAGAAAAGACAGCTAGAACAGATATTTCCCCTTCCAGAACTCAAATGTAGTTTCCTATGATGTGTTCCGTCCCTCCACTCCCCAGTGCTAGTTCTCTTTTCTAACTATACTACAAAAACATCATTCCATTATTTAGTTCCAAATTTTCTTAGATTTCACATAGCCTAAAATATAATTTTTAAGTCATTATTCACAGTAAGGCTAAAATATCTATGATGTTTTCTTTATTCATCTGTTTATATACAATGACTGGTCTGTATTTTTACCACATATTATGTAAAAGTACAAATAACAAGCCTTCATTTTTGTGTCAGACCTATTTTAATGGTTCTTTTTGCCTTTCCTCCTATGCATCCTGAAACAGCAACAATACTGTAAATTTCTACAAACAGTCCATCTGACAACCTGTCCATCCTTATCCATTTTCCTGATGAAGGAATCATGGCAGCAGCTATTTCTAAAATACATGGGTAGTGGTTATTTCTTATTTATTTACTAGTTTATCTCAATTGCTAAGAACTGTTGAAGGTAGAGGCTTTGATCATTTTTAATACTCAATATTATATTTTGTGTTTTTCTGGGTTCTCCATAAATCAATCAATCCAGGATGAAATGAATGAGTAAATAATAATCAATAAAAAATTAGAAATTGAAAAAAGAAACAGACTGATGTAAATGCAGTTACCAATTATATATGATTATTTAATGGAACAAAACTTTTCATAAATGATCTCCAAAGTGTAAATAAATGCAACTCCATTTTTCAATATAGTATTATTCCTTATTAAGAAAATAAACAAGAGTATGTTTAATAGACTACCTAAAAACACACAAATATATATATATGTGTGTGTGTGTGTTTGTGTGTGTGTCATATAATATATGAAGATAGATTTAATGAAATTTTCCATGTAGGACGATAATATTCCCCCAAGAGTCATAGACCACCTAACAAAAAGCTCAAAATCAGTCATGAAAAGCCCATTTGTAAGTTGTTGGTCAGTTATTGGGTTATCCAAGAGATTCCCAAAACAAAGCCGGCTAGGCTATTGATATTCCTGTTGGTCACCTTCTACCCCAGAGACAGAAGGTCAGTCCATATTACTGCATCTACCATGTACTTCAGAGTCGGGGTCCAGAGGCCACAGAGATGGACCTATCCTGAAAGCCTCATCCCCTAGGAGTAGCTTTCATGATACCAGAAGTTATCATTCAAGTTTTCAAAGGATAGAAACAAATACCAGTCCTACTCAGCCTATGGAAGTCAACAACAGACAGCATGGCATAAAAACCCAAAAGTTGTAAAAGTGAAACCATCAGCTCTCTAAATCTTGCTCATCAAGACAAAATTCATACCTGGCACTTGAAACCTAACCAGCTACTCATGGCTGGTGAACTAATAAATCTTACAGGAGAACCTATAACCATCACTTTACTAAACCAACACAATGGCTAAGTACATTCCAAGCATTTATCCTTTTACTTAGTGGTAAGTGTAGTGCTCATATCTCATCAAGGAAACTTCTGTTTGAAAAAGATGGATACATTAAGAGAAAACAGCCAATCAAAATCTGGATTTTGAAGCCCAGTCTCAATTGACACATCGACTATACAATTACTGCAATTGTGACAAAGAGGGGTGGAGAATTGTAAAAGCTAGAGGAACATTGAGTTTGATGTGATTTTCTCTTAGATATGTCAGAAGTTACACCTGTAAAGCCTCACCAAGATGGCTTTTTAAACATGATCTGAACAAGGACTGTACGAGTCATCAGGCTAACCTAGGAGAAATATTTCAAAGCTACACAAAGAGCTACAAGCAACTAAAGACTGCTGAGAGCAAAGCAGGAGAAATTGTCTTTCCCAGGGAAGAGAATACCAATTGTCTATCCAATGCTGAATGGTCATCCCTGAAAACATGTACTTACAAGTAACATTCCACCAACGGAGCAGCTTGCATTTGTGTGTGTGGTGTGTGTGGTGTGGATGGAATGTTTATGTGTGTGGTGCATGTGTGGGCATAGGAATGTGTGTGTGTGTGTGTGTGTGAGTGAGTGTGTGTGTGTGTGTGTGTGTGTGTGTGTGTGTGTGTGTGTGCGTGCGTGCATGTGTGTAAGAGAGATAGAGAGACAGAGACAGAGAGAGTCTGTATTTATAACAATGATTAAAGTAAAAGAGGCTATGAATTTGAAAGCATGCAAAGAGTCACTCACTCATTCTAGCACCTACGAGCCAGCACTAAAGCGAATGAGCTGTACTTACAAAGGAACCAAAAGTCGATTAACAGAAGGGTAATGGAGCAGCATCAGCCATAGGCAAGCATGGATGCCAGTGCTTCAATGCCAGAAACTTTTCCTGGATCTCACTTCCTCTCCTCTCAGGCTTTTGCACTTTGAACATACTGACTAGGCCAATTCGTGTCCCTGTGATAATAGATACTATCCCAATCAGACAGCATCCCCTTGTTATAATCATTCCTCAGAGAGCCCCTGTGTCCTGCTGTGCTCAAAATACAAGGACATAAAAGTTGAAGCAACAAAACCTCTGTTTAAAAGTCTCTCTATACACAAACTTCTTCTTATTTATCAGCCTATACATACTAAATGTTTCCTTGAAAGGTAAACATTTCTGAAGTGTTTACTATAAATGATTTTTGTTAAAAGTCTCTAAGTAACAGATTACATTGAGATTTGTGGAAATGTAAAAGTCACTACACTCATAGTTTACATGTCTGTGTTGAATACTTATAACTCATCAAGGGTACATCTTACATGGTCCCATTTTATACAAAATGGCAAAAGATGGAAACACAGTTTTCAAGTGTGCCTCCCTCTGTAAAGTATAGGAAGAAGTGTGCTAATAATTATGTTACTTACAACACTGCACTAAATGGGCCCGTATATGGACAAGTACATATCTCTAGAGAAAGAGACTATTGTAGAGTGACATAAGTAGCAGTCTAAAACTGTGTAGCTAATAAAGAATAGATCAGAATTCAAAAGAGACAAGTTTATCCTCAACGTTTACACTCTTTACTTCTGTACTTCAAACAAGTCTCAGTGAACTAAAACATTGACTCCCAGGCTAATTGTCATGTGCAGATGCTTAGAAATGTGTTCAAAATTCAGAATTTTGTAACAATCATATTTTATAAATGAGAAATTCACTATAACTACTGAGTCCGAAATGATAATATTCTATCACAAAATGACCCCCCCACACACACACACACACACACACTTATGCTGTGAGAGGGGATTCAGGAAAACAACAATCACTCTGACATGATATGAAATGATAAAATATTTATTTCACAGAGAGCTCAGTGAAGAATGAAGGACATTGAGCTGAAAGGAAACAGAAGGCTTATCTCCTGTTAAAGAAAGACTCTTACTTTGTCATTGTGTACAGATATCTGATTCTTCCAAGATCCATATGTCAGGATCAATTTGTGTATGAGGAATGTGACCTCTACCATATCTTCAACTTTAAAGAAATGTTAGAGGTCCCCCCCTTCAAATTCTCCAGATTGTTCACATGAAACAATGGAAAGCAAGTTGCTGGTTTTAACCTTCAGAAAGAAATCTTCCCTGATGGCTTTGATGGAGATCATCAGAGCACCTGCAAGTCCCCACACTCACACCCACATCATAACATGATGCCATTTGGCATGTACTTTTATGTTAGAGAAAGGAGATTTGTCTCCCAGTATGATCCTGATTCCAAGGGTAAACCCCTCACTGAGGCCATGCAGGTTCATGCTTTTCCTTAGAGTTTAAACAGCACTCAAAATAAATATGAGCTTTAAAACAACATTCAAGTTTCTTTGTGTTGTGAAACATGACTGTTCTGAATAAGAATACTATTAAATTCCTCTGTTTTTCATTTCCTTGATTGTTGGTGTTGGAATTTCATTCATAACCCTTAGCAAATGCTGTTAATGGAAGGTCACTCTAGACTAAGTGAATCAACCAGAAGAGACAAATTTAAAAGGATAATATCGAGTGAGTCACAGTTTTTATGAAGCATATAAAAAAAGAAAGCAAAACATAAATTTTCACTGGTCAATACTTTAAAGACCTTGACACTTCTGAGGTATATTTCAAACTTTGTCACTGGTACATTTTCTAGTGTACACAATTCAGGATTTGGGGCATTGTCCGTTGTTTGAAAGTTCACATTTACCACTATGCTCTCAGGCACTACAGTCCAATTGCTCCTTATACTTGGTCACACTGAGACACTATATCTGTATTGGATGGGATTGGCTCTGTCCATATCATTGTTCATTGCAAGTTCACTCTGCTTTCCTCCACATGACACATACTAATGGAACTTATTTATAATATTAACTGTTGGTGTCAGATTAGAGTAAATCTGGCAGTTTGATTTTCCTTAATTTCTTCAGTATTTTATAAATACTCTTCAACCTACTAAACATGTATCTGACCAGAACTTTTACTTTTCAATATGTAACTCCCTAACCTTGAGAAGTTAGTTAATTAATCTACGTGTCTAGACCCCCTGATTTTTCTCTGTTTGGTATATCTTCTCCTAAATAAGAATCTATTTTGTTTATTTTTCTCTAAATGCCTTTTTTCTCCTTTATTTCATCTTTCCAAATATTGTTGGCTATATTTCATAAATGTTAGGTATTTATATAAATTGTCATTCTGACTCCATTACTGGCAAATTAGAAATTCTATAAAATTCAACAAACTACATTTCTAAATATTATTGAAATATTCAGATGTACCTATGGGTTAGTTTATGATTTTATGCACAAAATGACAAATAGAAGAAATAGACATAGAAAACATAGAAAAAATAGATAAATAACAAATAGATTTTATAAATAAATACATACGTAACTAATTAGAGATAGATACATATGTACATACATACATAGCCAATAGGTTACAAATAAATGATACAAAGGTAGATGATAGATGACAGGTGATAAAAAGATGATAGATATATAGATAGATAGGTGTAGATGATAGAAAGAGATGGATGGAAAGACAGGGGACTAAAAAATACTATTAGCTTTCCAGCCATGGATCTGTATACTAGTTAGCTAACCAAACGGATATTAAGGTTTCTCAATTTACACATGAAACTAATTACATATACTCTATATAATTCCTAAGAAACCTAAACAACAAGCATTGTTTAGACTAAACACATGATATTTAGGTTCTCATATATACATATACATATATGTATATAATATATATATATATATACACAAATATGCATGCAATGATTAATGAAAAAAGAGGACATACATTTGACAGGGAGCAAGAAGAGTTTTGCCAAAGGGTTTGGAGGGAAAAAAAGGGAATGGAAGAAATCATGGAATTACATAACAATCTCAAAAATAAAAGAAAAAAATCAATTCTACCCTGTGCATGTCTAGACTGCTCTAGCACTCAAAATTAGCTTATACTTGTGTATGTAAAGAGTCTATATAAGTTTACATATATATGTATATATAAGACTAAGTGTATGAATGCATACATGGCTTGCGTATGTTCTTAGTTGTGTTCACATAAGGACAATAGGTTGATATGTAGTGCCTTCCTCCATCACTACATTTCATTTATTGAGACAGGCTCCTTTGCTGAACCAGAAACTCAGCGCTAACTCTAGTCTGGATGGCCAGCAAGTCCTAGGAATTCTCCTGTTTCTGCCACTTCATGATGAGATTAAAGGTTTTTGCTAGCTTGTTCAGATTATCTCAGTCCTTACTCTTTCATAGCTAGGATTTTACCATCTGTCACATCTTTCCATCCCCTTCTTCTTCTCTTTTTCATACTTTCTTCCAATGTTTATCCTGATTTCTGACAAACACGTTAGCACAGATATGGCACAAAATACTTGATATGCACTAAATCTTAAAAGAATTAGCATCCACATCTGTTTTAGTAATCTGCTTTAGTTCACGCTAGTGAATTTTAATAACTCCAGACAAAGTCAATAATAATATATTATGATAACTAGCCCTAAAAGGCCAAAGAGATAAAATTGTGTTATATATTCCTAAAACCAAGTGGAAATAGTCTCTAAGTCAAAATAAATATTTCTGATCCTTAATTCGGAAACTTAAATATGGTATCTATAAGAAGGCATAATATTCATACTGCTGTAGAAGATGCATTAGAAAATGAGTAAATTTTATTACAATCCTTTCAAAGAAATAAATATATTGTTATACATAATAGGAATAATGAAAATTCAATTTCTTAAATAGTTATTATTCTCATTCCACATTATCCACCATCTATTTCCTAGGAAGAGTGAAAGAAGTTGGACTCTGAGTAGAGTGTAGTATAACAGAGTGTAATCTGCCATGTATATCACACTTTGGTTATTTGTTTTGTCTCCTAATCTGTTTAAACATTTTCATCATGTGTGAAACACAACAATCAGTGTACTCTATGTTGAATATTTACAAATCTAAGCACTCACCAATATGTTACAAATATTGGAAATGCTGTGATTTGAGGGATAGAACCTACTGGTATATTTCATATTGTAAGGAAGTATCATAAAATGTAGTTTCAAAGACACTGAGTGTCTACAAACATCTGTGTGGATAATACACATACTCCATTCCTTAGTAATTGTACATATTTTAAATTTAAAACCTTTTATTGTCAGAACTCAAATATATTTCATCACCCAATTTTCCTTAAAATTAAAAACCAACAGCTGTGGATTCTGCATGAGATCAATCCAGAATTTCTGCAAGTGGACACCACTTTCATAGCCTGGTCTATTTGAGGGATCCCTGGCAGGTGGGACCAGGGAGGTCCCTGTACATGAGCTGGCTTTTTGAAGCCCATTCCATATGACGGGATGCCTTGCTCAGCCTGGATGGGGTGTGGATGAAGAATTGGTCCTGCATCAGTGTTGTTGATTACCCTTGGAGGCCTTACCCTTTCGGAGGAGTGGTTAGAAGTGGAATGGGGGCAGGTGGGAGAGGAGATGTAGGAGAGAGAACTGTGGTTATTATGTAAAATTAATAAAATAATAAATAAATAAATATATCCTGCACATTTTAGCTACTTTTTCAATTAAGGTACCAAAGAAAGACCCTGGAGAAGGTCCATATTCTCTTCAAGGAATACACAATGACTTTTTAACCAGATCATGACATTACCATATTTCTCCATAATAAAATAGGGTAATAAAGCTGTCATTTAAAACAAAGATATGAGACAAAATGAATATCGAAAGTAAACAACAATGAATGAGAAGGGTAAGTGGAGGACTGAAGGGAAGGAAGAAGAAAGACAGAAAGAAGGAGGAAGGAAAAAAAGAAAGAAGAAGGAGTATGATTGATAGGACGTCAAAGAAAAATGAAATTACTGGGCTAGTTTGATATTACGGGAAGCTGGTTGTGATAACTCACAAACTTGTAAGCAGATATGGCTACATTCAGGCAAGTTGATGCTCTAATAGAAGGTTTACGGGTGCAATAGAAAGTTACTTGAATTATTCACAACCGAGCTACTGGGACAAGGAATTAAACCCTGAACTCCAGGAGTGGAGTCTCATCCCTGTGCCTGTGCCCTTCCAAACCACAAGGGGAAATACCTAGTGAAACAAAGAGTGGCTGAGGGATTCTGGAGGAAGAAAACACATACTATAAAACATAATTAAAAATTGTGGAGGCTGCATATGACAAGAATAACCATAAAAATCAGATACAAACCAGCTGGCTGTTAACAACTTCTGAGTTATAAAAATCTTAAACCTGTTTTAAAGCACTCAGTCCAATTTACATAACCACACAGCTGACTTGCCTTTTAGGTTCCTCTATTGGGTACTTTTGTTTTTTTGTTTTTAAAGTTTTAAGGCAACATAAAAAAAAAAACTGTAGAAAGAAGAAGTGTGTCATCTTACAAAGGATTCAGTCCTTCCCTAAGATTAGAACTTCAATCTGATCATCTTCCATGACTTGAATTTAGTAGACATTGGCTGACAGATTTTTACAAAGTTGTTTTTCTGATGCTCTTGCTTTTGGTAATGCTGATGTTTTCTCAGTGTGAGGATTACCCAGCATGCATTGGAGTCATTGCTATTACATAATTCCATCTCCCTAGTCTTCACCCAAGAACCAATATCCACAGCCTACAAGGACAAAATAATATTTTAGTCAACCATGTCTAAACTAACTCTAATTTCCTGAAAACCTAATGATGCAGCCAGCAACAGCATGCTGTAGAGAATTAAAAATAAACAAAATAAAATAAAATCAATCATACATTGAGTGAAGTTTTGATGTATAAATGCTGGCAGCCAAAACTGCCCAGGGCACAAAATGAGCTACACTGTTTGATGATTTACTTGATTCACTATGTTGGGACATGCAGTGCATTTTACACCTGACTTATATTTAATCCAGGCACCTGCTTAATATTTTAAGGACCATAATTACATATAAGAATTTAAACATACAGCATGTTCACCTTTCAGAGCTGACATATAAAATGCATTTGTACATTTTGAGTTTTAAGCATTTCATAATTTGTGGAGAAGAATGTGAATAGAAATGATAACAAAATATAAAAGCATTCAATTTTCATTGGGAATAATGTAAGCCAATGTATTGGGATTATGGGACAGGAAATAGCTCTTTAAAGGTATCTACAGATATGCAGGAACAGATTCAAGTCTTCACTCTGCCAGTTTGCAGTTAAATTTGAACTGTTATTTTGAGGCCTCGTTTCCACATGTGTGACATAAGATATCATAGGACACCACATCAAATTGTTAGAGAATAATATGATATAATACATAGGCACTGAAATAAAAGTTTGGAAATTTTAAAGTGAATATGTAAGTCTTATTCTTATATATTAGACATCATTTTAGCAAGTGTGGTTATTAAAACCTTTTGGTTCTTTAACTCATGATGATTTTAAAAAGAAATAATCATATTGAAATGATTCTATCTGATATGAAAGATATAAAAATGAATGAGATTTTAGTCATGGGCACATTAACAATAACACCAAAAACAACAAGTACCAATATGAAACACATAGGAATAAATTTATAACACCTTAGAATTATGAATAAGATGGCAGGAAAAAGCATACAGACAGAATCTAAAAAGCAATATATATGTGTGTATATATATATACATATATATGTGTGTGTGTGTGTGTGTGTGTGTGTGTGTGTGTGTGTGTGTGTGTGGGTGGGTGTGTGGGTGTGTGTGTGCGTGTGTGTGTGGGTGGGTGTGTGGGTGTGTGTGTGCGTGTGGTTGAACTCAAGAGCTAGTCATCAAAGCACCAAATAATGCAATAAAAGAGTGGGGTGCAGAACTAAATAGAGAATTCTCAATGGAGGAATCTAAAATGTCTGAAAGACACTTAAGAAAGTGCTCAACATCCTTAGCCATCAAGAAAATGCAAATGAAAACAAACTCTGAGATACCATCTTACTCCTGTCAGAGTGGCTAAAATCAAAATCACCAAAGACAGTTTTAGCTGTAGAATATGTGGAGAAAGCATAACACTCCTCCACTGATGGTGGGAGTATAAATTCATACAGCCACTTTGGAAATCAGGATGGCAGTTCCTCAGGAAAATGGGAATTTGTCTACCTCAATATCCAGTAATTCTACTCTTAGGCATATACCCAAAATATGAACATTCATGCAACAATGGCATCTATTCAACTATGTTCATAGCAGCATTATTTGTAATGGAAGCAGCCTAGATGTCCCTCAACTAAAGAATGGATGGAGAAAATGTGGTACATTTACACAATGGAGTACTACTCAGTGGAAAAACACAATGGAATCCTGAAATTCACAGGGAAATGGATGGAACTAAAAGAAACCATCCTTAGTGAGGTAACCCACTAACCAAAAAAACAAAAAAAAATCATGGTATGTACTAACTCATATATGGATACATAGAGCAAAAGATTACCAACCTACAATTCACACTGCCAGAAAAGCCAGGAAAACAAAGAGGACCCGAAGAAAGACATATGTGGTCCCCTGAAGAAGGGGAAAGGACAAGATCTTCCAAGCAAATTGGGAGTATGGAGAGAGGGGAGAGAGAGTTAGGAGACAAAGAAGAAAAAGAGGGGAGAGGTAGGCATGAGGGAACAGGAAGATAGAGACAAGGAAAGATTAGAGGAGAACAAGGAAAGATATACCATGATAGAGGGAGCCATTATAGATTTAAGGGGACATCTGGCACTAGGGAAATATCCAGATCTACAGGATGAACCCGATTAACAATCTAAGCAATAGTGGAGAGGCTTTTTAATGCCCTTCCATGATAATGAGATTGACAACTACCTTAAATGCCATCCTAGAGTCTTCATCTAGTAGCTGATGGAAGCAGAAGCAAACACCCACAGCTAAACCCTGACCTGAACTCCTAAAATTTCCAGTAACAGAGAGGGAGGAGTGATGAGCAAAGAGGTCATAACCAGGCTGAAGAAAACCAAAGAATCAGCTGACCTAAACAAGGGGGAGCTCATGCACCCCAGTGCATGGGAAACCAACATAGGACTGACCCAGACCCCCTGAATGTTGGTGTTAGTTACGAGGACCTCTAGTAAAGGGACAGTATTTAGCCCTAGTATACAAATGAACTTTGAGAGCCCATCACACAGAGAAGGATACTTTCTCAATATAGACAAAAGGAGGAGGGCCTAGGCTCTGCTCCAAATGACATGACAAACTTTGAAGACTCTCTATGGAAGACCAATACTCCCTGGTGAGCAGAAAAGGAATGGGCTGGTGTTTGGTGGGAATGATAAGGTAAAATGACAGGGTGCAGGATCTGGCATTGACATGTAAAACAACCTTGTTTGAGATTTAAATTAAAAACAAAAGGAGAAAAAAGAAAAAAAGAAGAAGACAGTTAATATGCCAATTTATAAAAATGTGTTTGGACGTTTCCTAGTTTTTTTATTATAAAGATTAATAGTTCTTAACATGAGTCCTTACAGAACAAATATACATAGGTGTGTATGTTATTTATGCTTCTTAAAATGCTAATTATGACCCAAAATTTTATAGCATTTTAAATAAAATAAAAATAATTTATGGAGTCAATACAGACATTTTGTCTATAATTAGACAAATTAATGCAGCTTAAGATGTAATTAACTGTATATATCTTAGTTTCAAACAACGAGTTCCTAATTCTAATTTGCCAATATTCTATCAAGAATAAATGTAAATTTATAAGACTGGTTTTTCATAGTAAACGAGAAATGAACAGTTTTAGAGGGAAAATTTCTCCTTATAGTTAGATGTGTTTCTTATTTCACAGACACTGGTAGATCTTTAGTGTCTTTCTATTTTAATTTTCTGCCTTTGTTTGTTGTTTGATGATCTGACTATATAAATCAGATTTGCATCCAATTCTTAGTCCTCCTGCCTCTTTCTGTGAATGTTTAGATTACAGGCATGAGATACAAGGACTGGCTCCTAATGAATCTTAGAGTCAGAAGTTTTCACAGTAACTGCAGCATTTTTCTTAAATATTTAACCTCCCTGTGTCACACACCTGGGAGAATGCAGTTAGGACCCTTTGTTTGCATGGATTTACCAGAGTCCACAGCTGTTCAACGGGCTGTTATTTGAATCTCTCTCTATCCCCATGTCATTCCTGGAAGTGACACTCAATTGTCCAGTACTGCCTTCCAGATGAAGAGAGAATTAATTGATACATCTGCTAAAAATGCAGTAGATATGGTCAGGTTCCCCAACAGAAGACCACATTTTCCTCTAAAAACCCTAATTTCCTTAAATTAATCTCATAAAATGGCCTCCAGTTTTCATTATCTGATCTGAAATCTCTGCAGACATAAGACCCTAAGAAGAAAATGATTCTGTGGATTTGCTGTAAACAGGCCAGGCTGTTGTGAAAACAATACAAAGATCAGACCTCATGAGCATCTGCATAGCTAAACCTAGAGTTGGACTTTAGGGAGTTGCCAGATTGGCAAAGCACACATAGTTCACAGACATAGAGGTCTTCTTTAGGTGAAACACAACAAATATAATTAAAACTCTCTAGGAATTGGTTCTTATTTTTATTTTACTTGAGATCACCAACAATGTTTCTGAGACGCAAACATGTTGGGTGCATTGTGGTTAAAATGAGCTAATATGTGTAAAGGATTTAAATGCATAACCCAAAGATATTCTAGTAAATAAAATCAATTATTGTTGCTCTAATGATCCAAATACTATAATTAATCAGCTAATGATGGTCTTGACATTTCTCTCTAGTCACATTCACATTCTCTACAATATAAAATGTTTTCTAATATTTTTTCACAAATCCTTTGCCCATGCTTCTGTCATACAGAAATAATTTTCAGGAGATCATACTGGTATAAGTCAATATAAACATATCATTTTCTACCAGCATAGTTATAATAATTCCCTTAACTTAGGTTATCTTTATAGAAGACATCTGTGCTTTTATACAGACAGGTTGCTTTTCATGCCAAACTGTACCTTTAATTATGGGTTTTTGAGTGGCAATGTCATTCATCCTTGTAACTCTTGATAAATATGTATATAAAAAACTTAATCAATCACAACTTCTAAAGTATATGCTCCACAAATACCTTGAAGTAATTATGAGTATATTTTCTTATATGTGACACATTTGTTTCAGATTACCTGATGATGAATTTTTAACTTATTTAGAAATTAAGGATGTGTGATTTTTGTGTGTGTGTATATATATATATATATATATATGTATGTATATATATATATGTGTGTGTGTGTGTGTGTACCTATTTAGTGAGAGAAATATTTATCAAAATTAGATCTATAATTATGATTATGAAGAGCAGAGGCAATAATTCAAGGGGATTTATTAGTTATTTAATTACTTTGTAATTCCAAGTACACCTGAAGTTTTATGGAACATAGTTTTCAGTAGCATCCTTACATTTTAAATGTAATAATAAGACATACAAAGACAAGAAAGAGAAAACAGAAGATAGCTGACAGAGAGGGTAGAAACTCCTGGTTTGGGAAATGCTGTGTTGTTTCAAATGAATACCAGTAGAAGAATACCAGTATATAGCATATTTTGATTTCTTGTCAAATTATACGAGAAAGAATTCAAAGGTTGGTAACTAAACAAACAGCTATAGTTTATTGATTTTGATATATCGGAAAATTCAGGCTCAGGAATGTAGGACATTGCCAGCATTGTAAGTATTTGATGGTTGAAGTTCAGAAAAGACATATTCAAGATAGAGATTAAGTTCTAAAGATTCCTGTTAGAACCTCTGTAATTGTTAAGACTTACACAATATCGCAAATAAGTCATAGGTGTGAATGGGTTGTGTGAGATACTGAACTAGTCAGCACTTTTAAGTTTCTGGGCTGTATTGATGCATCCACATCAGAAAGAGGAGAAGGAAAAGAGGGAGGAAGAGTAAAGAAGGAAGAAATAAAAAAAGAAAGAAGGGACTAAAAGGAAGGGAAAGAAAAAATATTATAGAAACTAGTAATTTTTCAATATTTAAAAGAAAAATATCATAATTTATTTGACTGTTTAGTGCTGCTTTATGAAGTTGAAATAGCCATCTCACACATACATCTTTCTAGAATATGCTACTAGGGTACATTATGATTCTTTAATACATATATACACATGTATATATACATACATACATACATACATACATACATACATACATACATACATACATTTAGGTGATTCACCAATTGGCAATGTGTTGAGATTTTATTTGCAGTTATAAAATCAAAGTTGCAAATACCAAGTACTATTGAAAAATATTCTTCTGTGTAAAGTAGATTGGTGAGTTCACGTCAAAAAAAATCATGATCAAACCTGGCATTTTTGTTGACAGACTTTGTAGTGAGGCCAAAGGTGTAATTAGGCCAGAAAATTACTTTCTCACCACTAGAATTGTTCCCTTCAGGTTTTGAGTTATCAGTCCAGAAAATTTCATTAAACACTAAATTCACTTTAAGACAACTGTCAAAATTAAACAGAGGTGAGTCAAGTCAAGGTCCTAATATTCAAATCTCTCATTTGGACTTTGATATTCAATACAAAATAAAAGGCTATCAGTTCATTCCTCTATCAAGACTAAACTTTTTATGAATTTCAAAAACAACCTGTTTCTTTAGAGAACTGAATAATTGCTATATTTCTGTGTAGTGGTATGTTGATATGAAAATAAGAGAATGTAAAAATTATTACCATAGATATGATACAAAATGAATATCACCAAAGAGAGACTTGTGATTGTATGTTTGATTTAAATTCTGAGGTGATGACGAGTGTATTTTCATATTATGGCATGATGACATTTGAAAGAATAGAGACTAGTCTGGTATAGATTTTACATTTAGATCAGGAGATGGGAGGTTTACTTGCATTTGTTTCTTTTATAAAATAAATAATTCCTAACAGTAATATTTTAAATATAGCTCTATCTATGTCTATTTAACAAAACTTACCAAGTCTTTAGTGTTTTATTTGGCATAGTGAAATATTATTGCTTTAAAACATACACTGAATATCCTGTAGTACGACCAGCCACAATGGTTCAACTAGATACCATTTCAAGTGAACTAACAAATAATATAAAAAGATTTATTACTAATGAGCAAATGGGCAAATAAAGACCAAAGCACTAGATGAGTGTGAAAGTCGTGGTTTTAGAGATTGTATTTCATGTTAGATGCCTTATTCATAAGAAAACATGATTTTGTGCATAGTTATCAATGAAGTTCAGATATAACTTCAGCAATACCAAACACTGGTCCTTCAATTAGTGCTATATCATGCTGCAAAATAAACATAAAAGTCAGACTTTCCATGAACACTGTAGGTGGTGGCAAGTTGAACATAGAATTATAAATAAAGGCTGAGTAAGGATCTCAGTTTGGTCATAAAACCAGAAGTATGTGTAGGAGTGCCAAACTCTCTGTTGTACTGACATTATACCCTGGGCTACATGCACACAACGCAGGTGCCCTTTCATGGAGATACATCCACAGACCTGAAAAATAATTTATGATCTTTCTTATCCCATTGTACCTATTTCTAACTTTGGAATTCTAAGAGCTAAATATTTCTACTCCATAAAATCATTTTCCATCAATGCTTAATATTTCTTTATGTCTTAGAAGAAAATACCTAAAATTATCCAGATTTTTAAAAAAATGTAATAAAGACTACCCATAAAACAAGAATTTAACTTACCTGTACATTATGTATGAATCTAAGACTTTTCATATTAAGATCTAACATACTATTGAAAACATGGATTATCCTATTTAAACTGTAATGTACTATTTAAATAAAAATGTTTATTTCATTTCAGCTTCCATTTCAACAGTATTCAAAGAATGAATGCTACCAGAGATGCAAGGATTTCGTCACAACAGCAAGGGTAGTAAAGAGAAGGAAATAGTAACCCTCAATCAGATGCTAGCTGTGCTTCTATATGAACAGATTATGTAAATGTAGAGTTTCTTATTTCATCCTTTATAAATGGCTAAAAATACCTCCTGAAGAAAGGTCTTATGATACAAATGATGAAAAATCTATACTCAGAGTTCATGTATGGATCACTCAATAAATATTTTTCTTACAGTTTTTTGCTAATTTAGTAAATGTGTTAATTAAATTATATTTATTTAATAATATAACTGGGGACTGTTTTAGCAATTGAAATTATATTAGTGAACAATAGGTTTAGGAATAAAAGCTAATGGCCATGCTAAATTGCAATTAACAGAGGATTTTGTAATAAAACTAAAGTTTAAATAAATGCTAAAATAATTGTAGAGAAAAAATCCTATATTTTTTTACATATGAAAATATCCTACAACTTTATTCACATCTAATAAGCATTGCTGTATTCTATAACAAGTCTGCTGTCCCCCACTTGGTTGCTTTTCATAGAACACATAAAGAAAAAACAATCAAAACAACAAAATTTTTTTTACACTTAATAGCCTATTTTGTTTCTATATGACTCTTTTAGGAAAAAAAATACATGTGGGAAAATGCTCTCATTCCTATGTTTTATTTTTATCCTGAAATTTAAGAGATTAATTTTAGAAGCCATAGGAAAAACAGATCTCCTTGAATTTGGGCCAATAACAACAATGGCCAAGGCATGTTGAGCTGTTTAGATGCGGTGCCATTCAGAGTTTTAATCATTTTTGCTAGTAACTTAAAGAGTTCAAAGGAAACAACATGCAACCTTCTTTAAAATAACAATATTTATGTTTTGGAAAAGCATATATTTCTGAGATTTCTGACTACCAGTAAGCCTTTCTCACTAATACAGATACAAGTCTACTATGGATGATTGATGTAGAGCTCAGTATAATTTCAAAAATTCATAGAATATTATTATGTCATGAGATCCATGCTGAGAAAGCAATTGCTATTATAAATCAAGAAGACAACTCTTATGGACAGGTCATATGGTAGTAGTTCTTCTTGGAATGGTATCTTTAAATTTAATTTTTTCAATATGTAACATGAATAGTAGGTATGATGAAATGAACTTCATACTTAAGTACATCAAAAATAATATCATATCATGTTATTAAAAGATTAATATGTTAAAATAATAGCTATTTAGATGTATGCTCATTTGAATCAACATATTTCTGTCCAATTCTTCTTGAAATTATTACTCTATAATAAAATTCCTGGGGATATTGTTAAGGAATAAAATAAAGTAGTAGAAATTACTGCCTTTGGTAATGAATGAGGCATTGAAGTGGAGAGGACCAATTTTGAAAACCTTATTCTAGTTCACATTTGACAAATAGATGTTTTCATAGGAAAAATGTCTCTCCAAAACTGACCTAAAAGAGGGACTGCTTTATCAGAAATACAATATTTTATGACATTAATATGAGTATTTCACATGTTTAAAAACAATCTTGATATTACAGGGTCATATTATTGTGTCTAAGTTCAAATAATAGCATACATTTATATAGACCTTTTAGATATACAGTGTCATGCCTTCTTTAATCCTATAACTAAATGCTGTGTTTACTAAAGTGTTGTTATCCTTACACTGTCAGGAACAAACTCACAAAATTAGAAAAAAAATATATTTAGGAAGTCATTTTCCCAAGAAATATTGCATTTCTTAAAATATAACAACCTCATTGAAAGGTGTTTTTAATTAAATTGAATTTAATTTTCATTCTAACTAAAGTTCTTCCTCCCACCTCTCCTTCCTACAACCTTCCTCTCACCACCTCCACAGCCCACCCCATATCCACGCCTAGTCCAGCATGTTAAGTTGGAGCAGAACCAGTCCCCTCCCCCCTGAATTAAGGCTGAACATGGCCTTCCCTCATAGAGAGTGGGCTCCAACAAACTAGCTCATCCATAAGAGATAGATCCTGTTTCTACTGGAAGAAATCAACAAATATTTTTAAATGTGTTATAACTCAATATGCTATGCTGTCAGGGCATTTAAACTGAGGTGTATCTCTGTGAACTGAATACAAATCATAAACATGAACCTTAAAATTCCATACGTAATGATCCAAAAGTAATCATTGGAATAGGAAGAGCTATATCTGGAGGAATATGTATTAGTTTACCTAATTACAAGATGGTAAACAAACTTACCAAAAAAAAAAAAAAGATAAAGGAAAGAAAAAAGAAAGAAATGCAATTGACTAAAATGTAATACTGTAAACATAAGAGTCCATTGTCCCAGACCTAATATGTCCAGAGATAAGCATCTTCGGAATAATTTGAACATAGAATATTTTCTTGAACATAGAAAATTATCGGCTCTGAATTCTAGCATTATATAATTAAAATATATATCATTTCCACGTGCAATCATAAGCAAAATGTATTGTGATACATTTGATACATTAGCTGGTTTTGTTCTCTACAAAATTCTATCAAGATTGTAGGATGGATTATTAATGGAGAAGTGGGTTTTGTGAATGAAGCATGATGTGGAAAATTTGAAGTTTAAAAAAAAAACTGTTTTGACTAGTACAAAAGAAATTTGCACAATGCTCAATCTGTTACTAAAATGATGTTTTGGGATCCTATCCTTGCCTGTGAGGTCTAAGCAAACCCAACATTACTCAAGGTCACTTAGCTGTAAGTGACAAGGAAGAGGAAGCCAGCCAAGCCTTTTGGTTCCATGTTAGGAGCTGTGTCACAAAACTAGCTTACCAGAAAAATAATGCCCTTCGAAGAACCTACTAACTGTATTCCAAAATTAACAATACAAATAAATGTCCATGATAATCTTCCCTAGAAAAGAATCTGTGGCAGCTGTAAACCAAATGTGAAATAGCACAAAAGATGAAATAGTCATCTACTGTGTATGTCTTTGGCCATATAACAATAAGTGAATAGTCGTGTTTGTGTAACACGATTGAACTTACTGAATTAGATTGCAGTGTTATCATTTTGAAAACCTCTTTCAGTGTTTACTACACATTATGTCAGTTCATTTCCAGCAATCAAATAGTTCAACATCCAATGAAGGCAATCTACACTCTTAAAATCTACCACCATCTGTACAGTGCAAACTTTTAAATCAGTATGTAACAGGATATTTCATATCCATAAAGCTAATGTTACCTACAAATGCAAGCCTATGTAATAAATCAATGTCACTGAGCCCTGAAAAGTATGCAATTACCAAAACGCACTGTTAACTGTGTTAGGATTATCTTGTATTACAAACTATGACATTTGGCATTCATAACAATATGAGAAAATGACTTGAAATTTTGAAAAAAAATAATATTGCTGAAAGAAATAAAAATCAGAATAGGTTAATTGTTTAACCAGTGTACATTTAATAAGTGGGAAACTAAAAGATTCCTATTATCTTCAGACATTGATTCCCCTTGAAACTTAACTTTATCAAATAAAATTGAGGTCAAAATAATTGTAATAAAATCCACTTTGTTACATTGAAATCTGCTTAACAGTGTGTGTTTCTCCACGTCATTTTGATTGGCTAACATTTCCTGCTACTATGAAGTCACACCTGTGAGCTCTATAGAAATTGTGCAAGAAGAAATATGATTGCTGTAAAAACATGAAGTGTTAATCAAAAATATCACTGAAAAACCTAATTTTTTATATTTTATATAATATTGATTAGTATAATTTGGTTTAAAGTCAGAAAAATATATACTCTGTAGCTACATATGAGGTAGGCAATAAAAAATCCAAGGAAGAATTAGCCCAGGCTTACTTCAAACTTGGTTTGTGCTAAAGATGACTTTACTTTCCTCTTCTGCTTCAAATACAGTGTTTATTCAGTGCTGAGTGTTGAACTCTGGGTTTCCTGAATGTTAGCAGAGCAAGCTACAAACTTAACATAACCCAACCTCTTTCTTAATAAACTAAGATTTTTGTATTCCCTGAAAAAGATGATGGGAGTTGAACTAGATGCCTAGTGATCAAGGAAGACCTTTTTGTTGTTGTTTTAATGCTTTTAGTAGTATCTAAGACAACTTATGAAATAAATTTAAATATTTGATTAATGAATTTCTACACTCTCATTTCTTCTCAAACACTTTTTTCAGAAGAAACAGCTACATTTAATTTTTTTATTTAAATTGGAAACAAGCTTGTTTTATATGTCAATCCCAGTTCCGGAATTCTTCTGTGATCCCCTCTTCCCCCCATAAGCCCCGCATCCCATCCCCTTTCTTCTCCCCAGGGAGAGTGAGGCCTTCCTTGGGGAGTCTTCAAATTCTGCCAGGTCATTTGGAGCTGGGCCTAAGCCCTCCCCCATGTACCTAGGCTGAGGGAGATCTTTCTTTGTTTGACCTTTAATTGTGCTTCAGATAAAGACTGTGCTTTAAACACAATGGGTAGGCTCTTTCTTATGAAAACCAATAAAGCTCTTGGTAGCTTGATAAACTGTAACTTCAATCTATTGATCAAACTTTTATCCTCAAGGCACTATATGGTTTTCTGTATCATGCACTGTATGTCTTCTTAACACTAAACAGCATCATCTCTGATTTCATATAATCTAGAATGATTCCTTAGTGTTCAAGGGTTGATCAGTATTTTAAAACATGTCTGAGTTCAATGTTTACATTTAATACTCCAGATGTCACTATAGGTAAAGGGGAGTATTATATTGCTGCTTCCCTTTATGTAAATATAATATTTCTATTCATCAATTTAGGATTTAATGAGAACTTTCCAAGTTCTATCAGAGGGATGATATCTATGATTACAGAGATAACAGAAGTATCTCAATATTTTTAAAGTGGGATGTTTTCAACTCAAGTCAAATTCATTCATTACTAAAACAATAATCAACTTGAGTATAAAACACAAACATTTATTAAGACTCTAATCTTTTTGCTTTTCCTAAATCTCTGAAATGTTTTGGTAATGTCAATCTTGTCGGTTAGTTCCACCTCCTTTCAAATGACAGGCTAAAATCTAGAAGCATCCTTAGAAAGTAGGGAGAAAATAAAAAGAAGCTCATACTTGGTTTGGTTTAGTTCACAGAACCAGCCTACAGCAAGTACTCAAGGGAGGAAGCTGAGGCTTTGAAGTTCATCTCAAGGGGAAAGGCTATCAAAGAGAGACTAAACAAACCAGGCAGTCTGTACTGTTTTACGGAACTTTTGTCCTACCAGGTCTATTAGAAGTTCAAACTCGAAGGATAGCAGACTTGGCTGCTGTTTCTAAATAAACAGGTGCTGTATTTCCCTCTATACTGATTTATAAAGGGAATCAGGATTGTGGCAGCCCTTTTACAAATAGTCATCAAGTTGTGGTGAGTAGTTACCAACAGCATGCTACATACTGCATGAAGAATGGGTATCAAACTAAACTAAGAGTCCTTCTATACAGAAGACGGAGGGTCTACAGACATCCAGTCATAACCACACTTCACAAAAATTGCTTTCTAATATTTTCTCTATTTATTTATTGTGTGGTGATGGGAGATGTTATTCTGTATATATGTTTCTCATACTGGTTAATTAATAAAGCACTGTGGCCAATAGAAAAGGAAGATAGGAGGGACTAAGAAACTAGGAGGAAGCAGGAATTAGTAGGGAGGAGTCAGGATGTAGAGATGGAGAAAGAAGATGCTGGTGGCGGCTCCCCGATAAGATGACCAAGTGGAAATACTTAGATAAGTAAAAATGGGTTAATAATTAAGACAGAGCTAGCCCATAAACAATAATGGTAACTGGCCAATAGAATTGTATCAAATACAGAGTCTCTGCATGTTATTTGGGGCCGCACGCCAGACTGGCAGCAGGCGTGCTGGCAGAAAACAACAATGCTACAGTGTGAGTCTGTGTCCCCATGCATGTGTGTGGACCATTGGAAGTTGCTTCTTTCATCATGTAAGTTACAGAGATCATCATCCTCAAACTGGTCAGTAAACAACTTAACCCACTGAGGCATCCAACCAGCCCTGCTATGATTAGCAAGCAAGTGTATTTATATATTTCCTCAAACTAACAAGTACATTTATAGTTAATTATTTTCCAAGTTAGATTTTATTCAAATGTTTGATAAATTAGTTCTAAATCAAAAGACTAAGGGTAAAATGAAAATTATAATTGCTTAGGATCATCTAGCATGCTGAATATATAGTTGTATTAATATACAAACAGTAACTATGACAAATTTACATATATAAATTTTATCAGTTGTTCATGCTAATGCTTGTATTTAGCCATAACAAGCTATGAATAAAACATAATTTTTTCCTTTTATGTACTTGGTATACCTCTGTTTGGACTCTAAATTCTAAATATTTAATATAAAACCTCTGTGTGTTTAGTTGGATTTAAAGAGCTATATTAAGGTACTACAGCCTCAGTTTGTAACTGTGAAGCATAATAATTCCCCTCAGAAATCCCTTACTAAACATTTATTAGCAATATTCACTGAACAAATATTTATTTTGAGTCTCTGCCCTATGCCAGGCAATATTCTCCATCAAGGGATACTTCAATGAACAAAACTGGCCAGATTATTTTTGTGTGCATTTAGTGTGTCTGTCTAGGACACTGTGACTGACTTCTCAGCATTCTCATGCACAGAGACTGCTGGGTATGAGGAACAGAGAGCAGCTTCTTAAATTATGTCCTACAACCCTGAAAATTATACTTTATATGGCAAAATACATTTTGCATATTGTTGAATCAGAAATTCAGAAGGAGAAATTGTCCAAAAGTACCTTACAAGATGGGGGCTGTAGGAGATTTCAAATAATGTGTGTGTGTGTGTGTGTGTGTGTGTGTGTGTGTGTACACATGCGCGCGCGCACCGAGCGCGTGCACACATGTGTATTGAGAGAGAAAATGAGACAGAAAAAGGGAGACTGAAAGAGAGACAGGGAAAGAGACATTAATAAAAGAGACAGATGGAGACATAAAGTTGTATAAAACAGCTCTACACCAAGTAGTGCCAACTGTAAAGGAGTTCTTAAGTGGTCTAAATAATAAAAATCTGGAATAAGATATAGATGAAAATGTTGAGAAATCAGTAGAAGAAGGAGCAAGCTGAAGCTACCATTTACCTCCTTGGCGTTTTAGTAAACAAGAGAGTGGGGTCCTATTCTTCCTGCTTATATCCTCTGTTGGCCCATCCATCTCACTTCCTGACTGACCAGTCAGCTCACTTCCCGTTTCTGCCCACTTATCTCACTTCCTGACTGTCTAAGCCAATGGTAAACCAGTGGCAAGCTCTATTCTCTGATCTTCACACAGGCTTTATTTGTACAGGCAACACAGCCAGCAGTCAATGGACAGTGCTCCTCTGAAGCCTCAGGAGGGCTGTGGCCCTGCAGGCACCATGATTTAGGCGGAGTGATACTGAACTGGAACTCTTGGCCTCCAAACCTTGAGGACAAAGTTCAGTTCTTTACCAGCAAGGTTGTAGTAATTTGTTAGGGCAGCCTCCCCACGAAAAAGAGTGGAGTTTTTGTCTCACATTTTAAAACTTTAGTAAATTACAAGAGGCACCAGTGTTCACACTAGCCTGCCAAAAAAGAAGCAAAGAAGACATATTCATCATTTTTCTCTCCAACAAACCTGAAGGCAGACCTCTATCACAGGACATGTGATACCCTTGAGGAATCCAGTCATAATGTTCCCTGCATATGAACACTAAATTCACACCTATTCAACGCTGTGTAAACACAAGCATTTTAAGTAGTTTATGTCGTGTTTACTTTTTAAGTAAGATGATCAAATGGTTGTGCTTAAAAGTGATCCTACCAGGGAGCCATGCTGAATATGTTTATTATAATAAATTTCTCAGCATAGAAGGAAAGGTTCATCCTTTTCAGAAGCCAGAAGAGAAAGGTTAAGAAGCCTTTAAAATGCTCCAGATGCCGACTTTGTGAAAAGGGTATTTTGGGAGTTTATGCTATTCACTAATATCACCTAAAATTAAATAAATGAATGAATGAATGAATGAATGGAACAAATCTCAAAAGTAAATTTTTATGTCATTACTTCATAATAATGTTTTAATTTAAAACTGGTTTTGTGGTGGGAGTGATGTTGTTTTATTTTGTAGGATATAAATGTTTCAATTGAGTTAAGCATTGATTAATTTTGTTCTGATCTAGCAAATTATAAAAATTTAAGAATTTTCAAGGTATAAATGCTTACTTTCAGGCATAGTGTATATTAGTGTGTGGATAATTGCTTTAATTATTTATTTATTTTTATTCTTAATGTGTGTTGCCTTTTTCTACAAAGTCATAATTAGAAAAAAAGCAATGTCCCACATGCAAATATGAGTCAATCAATTTACTTTGAGGATATTTGAAAAATAGATACTGAATAGCTTTTCTTTTAATATCAGATGCAAGTATTAGTATTCATGTTATTACTAAATACTGATACTGAGATTATATTTGAAAAGTAGTTTACATTTTTAACCTAAACATGAAATCAGGAAGTTGGCTGATATACTATCTAAATTGCACTTCTGGCACAAAGAAGGGAATATTCTAAATTCCTAAATATCCTTTCCTTAATTGCATAATAGACACAATTCTATAAAAAGTTTGAATGCTATTAGAGCTACGTTGCTAGGGTGAATTTATTCCAAGCTGGTACATATTTCAAAAATGATTTATGGCAAGTGCTAAGCCAGGATGAATGTAGTGACCACGGCAGGAGGTGTGTCGCCTTGTGAGAGTCTACAAAAAGGCTCTTTCCTTTCATGAACTGCAATTTTAAATTGCTAAGGCATTATGTCACAGCCATAACTTTTGGACATTATGACCACCTAACCACATCCTCTCCTAAAGTTACATGCAAACTCACTCAAGCAAAGAAAATTATCAACAAGCAAATTTACCACAGATAATGTCACAGCGTTTTTAATTTCACATTTGGTATGTTTTTCCTCTTTTTAATTATAAATATCCAAGTTATTAATTTTTTAATGTATATTGTATTTTCATCAGAGAAAACAGATGCTTTTACATTCTAAAGATATGTCACTCAAACTAAAAATGATTGAGTGACTAGCAACAAATCAATAGATATCTATAAATTCTTGAAATTTAATAGATTTTATTTTCACAGGAGAGGGCTGAACAAAATTTCGGTAATTTAAAAGATGAAAAGTTTCTTCTATGGATACAAGGACAGATGCGTGTTCATGAATAATCTGCAGGTTAAACCTTAGGATTTGAAACCATTTGCTTTACCATTTGATTCTTTCTTTTCAGAATGAGTTCAGTATATTTGTACTTTGGTGGGGGTGTTCATGTCAGGAACTAGCTTGCCAAATCTTTCAAATTTTTTTTTTCAAACTCCAGTTATAGTAATATAAAAAATACTATGTTCTCACATGTAGAGATTTGATCCAATGTTTGCTAAAATCCTTAATTCTTCCTGGGTGGGGGAGCACTTGTGAAAAGAGTAATTAAATCATTTCCATTAAGGTAATATTATTGGAGAACAACTTTCACAGCCTTCTGATTTCAGATCTTATGACTATTCTCTAAAAGATGAAAATAATAGGTGAAGAAGATTATAGCAAGATAGCCAAACTATTTATAGGCCTTGTCAGGGCTCTAGAGAATACTTAACTATATCATTCTCCCCATCCCCACCAATTTACCCTCCACACAAACCATCACCCCACATTTCCAGTACAATGCTTCGTAAGTTTGATGAAAATCTAGTTTATGGACTCAATAACTTACAAAGAAGAAAGTGATACAAAGCATACCTCAGAAGAATGGCATCAAAACTGAAATGTATAAAATGATTGATGTGAAAAATAAATATATAATGATGAAGCAAGTTGGAACTACCTCTCATGTCTCTTTTCATCCAATAATGTGTAATACATTTTCAAAGGTAACATAATGTTTGAGTTGTTGGTTGCATTTTGTGAATGTTTTATTCACTTCACTTACTATGAATTTACTTTACGAAGTTATGTGTGCATTGCTCCATTGAGATTATGAAGGCATCATCTATTTAAATATTACTTAGGGCAACATTAGAAGATCTTGAATAAATGAATAAAATGCACAATTGTATTCTGTGATTAAGTTCTGAAAATCAATTAAGCCTACTAAATACATAAAAATATTATTTAAATGATTAATTAGAAAAATCTATGTGAAA
>JANBXA010000741.1:39380000-39485000 GCA_030556225.1 Cricetiscus sungorus
AGAACTTCATGGTGAACAAATAAGACAGTATCTTAGACTTTTTTTTTTCTAAGATTTTAGATTATTTGATAATCTACTTTCTTCACCCCCAGATTTCACAAGTACCCTGACCTGTCAATTTGAGTGACCAAAAATGTCTCTAGAAATTAAATAAAAGAACACACACACACACACACACACACACACACACACACACACACAAAGTCTGGAATTTGGAGAAATTATGAACATATCCTACCTGTATACCTCAAGTATGAGTAAGAAGGTATACATTTGGGGACAGCCAAAAAGAAAATAAGAAGAGAAAGGAGAGTTCAAAGATTTGAACTTTTAGCCCTTTGACTTGTTTTGCTTTTAGAGAAAATGAAACTACTAAGGAGTACTTCATTATTCAGGCCACGGGAGCTGTCCTCACAACTTTCACTTTGGAAGCAAAAGTCAGGCTACCACTAAGTAGGAACACTTTAATTCATGCTGTGATTAGAATAAACCCAGTGGGCTCCTTTCATCACAGATATCTCCTGCCCAATCTATCACATTGCTTCAAATTCCACCAATAGAGATTTATTGCTCTCAGACTAGATGCTTGAAGTTCTTTTAAAGCCTTCCATTAAAATGCAAATACCTTTGGAGGTGGCAACACCCTAAGGCCATCAGCTAACACCCTACTGGGGATTACTTTACAATTATGTAAGAAGGAAGCCTTGAGACACTAAGGCAAAGAACACAAGGACTGTTTTTTAAAAGAAGGGGAAAAGCTGTAGTTTCCCTAAGTACTAGACAACTGGTTGCCCTCTCTGTGAGTCAGAAAGAACTTCTTCTTCTTCTTCTTCTTCTTCTTCTTCTTCTTCTTCTTCTTCTTCTTCTTCTTCTTCTTCTTCTCCTCCTCCTCCTCCTCCTCCTCCTCCTCCTCCTCCTCCTCCTCTTCCTCCTCTTCCTCCTCCTCCTCCTCCTGCTCCTCCTTCTCCTCCTTCTCCTCCTCTTCCTTCTCCTCCTTCTCCTCCTCCTCCTTCTCTTCCTTTTTCTTCCTCCATCTCCACCTCCTCCTTCCTCTTCCTCCTTCTTCATTGGGAAGAAGAAAAAATGTATTTCCTAACACCATTATCATGATCCCTTTATTATTTACAGGAAGGTTCTTTTATTGAGAAGCTTCCATTGTACTCATGGAATTTCAAACACTAACTTCTGGAGATCATAATTTCTATAGTGTTCTGAGAAATCACTTTAGTACTCTGAGAAACAAAACTTTATTGCAAATACTGACTTAATACTTCAAATATTTTAACAGAGATTTAAGGAACTTTCAAGAGACCATATTCTAGTGTGAAGGCCAGCAGGACACATGCTCTTGTCTAAATAGATATAATTCTATATAGGTTTAATTAATTTACCAGACAGTATAATTTAATCGAATTACCTAACTACTCAGAACAGCTAATTAAATTACCTTATTGTTAAACAAACTCTTGGTATGCTTTGTTGGAGATCAGTTATTCTTGAAGAGATAAAAACTAAACTGAGCAGAGAAAGCAAAACAATTTGTAAAAGTGATTTTTTTTTTTAAGATTTGGGATGTACACTGTCACATTTGTCCTAGATTTTATGACAATAGAGCCAAGTGGGCCTAAATATGCTGAGTTGTCCTACATCCAATCAAAAGGGAGGCATTATTTAAAGCATTAGCCTTAGTATCTTGGATTAAATCAAAGCCAAAGACTTCCTCCTTGTTTTTCTCAGCTCCTCATCTTAGCCAAAACCCAACCTTTGGTATTTTAAAAGGAGGGCAATGACTTAGAGATGTCCACATTCCCACTTCAAACCCCACATATTTAGATACACACTCTTTTCGGGAGTTTTGAATAAGAAAGTTTACTTTTCAGAGGAATTGCTTTGGATAAGTCTCTCTCTCTCTCTCTCTCTCTCTCTCTCTCTCTCTCTCTCTCTCTCTCTCTCTCTCTCTCTCTCTCTCCCTCTCTCTGTCTCTCTCCCTTCCCTCCCTCTCTCCCTCCCTCCCTCTCCCCCTCTCTCATTCTCATGCTCTCTCACTCTCTCTCTCTCCACAGAAAAATGTTTACAGATGTTTCATTATCCATTTGTTGCCAGGGTTCCAGGACATTGGGCCTGACTTCAGGTAGTACATTTATGATATTTATTCAAGGAGAGTCAAAATTCAACTTTAGAAAAAGAAGTCAAACTGATATGCAGCTAAGTGCATTAAAGGAATGAGGATCATTGGCAATGCTAGCAGGGGGGCACTACACAGATTATTCAGTCACAACACATCCTAGAGCAGCTGCCTGCTAATAGCTTTAGCAGCTTTTGAGAAAGTTTGGTGACTAATTGTAAAAAAGAAAGTAGCCACCCAACACTCACTCCCCAAAAGAAACCACTTTAGAAAGGATCACATCACTCTATCACCCCTTCATTTAACAAGAGTCGAAGAATAACCATGTGAAAGCAATGACATATACATGACATCAACCTAATGCATGGGAGAGATTTGCAATCTCATTTGAGGTAGAATTTAAAATTGCATCAAGTATGAATAATGGGATTATAGACAAATATAGGACAGAAAATGAATTTTGGGGTGTACACTAGAACAAAATTATTTAGACATGAATGTAACCCATTAGGCAAATCTACAGGACTTATTTGCCCTCTCCAATTTATTTAAAAAGGAAAGCCCCTACTACGTGCTGTATTCTTCAGATTTTCTTCGAGTAAAGCGAGTCTACAGGACAAAGATGAATGAGGATTTTGATGTCTATCATATATTACCTGAATTATGATCAAAACTTAACAAATGTACAAATACTGATTATGAGAATGCACTATAGCAAGGAATGTTGTAAATAAAAGCTTTGTTATTTAAATTAGAAAAATGCCTTATTAAATATATTAAATATGTATGCAAGTCTTATGGAAAGAAATGACATGTTCCCAAATGGTCAGTATTTTATTCCATAGGGCACATACCCTATCCCTATGGAAGGACAAACACACAACACACACACACACACACACACACACATACATATGCATAATAAAAATAAAAATTATGTTTATATACATCCTGATTTTTCATGAGCATGATAAAATGGGCATATACTGGCCCGTACTCAACATAACACCTCTTATTTCCAGGGAGATGATTTTCAGTGAAACTTTCAATAATGTAAAAATAAACTTTACAAGTTAAGTGTTCTAAATGAATATATCCTCCCCACTAGAATGTTCTACATTCAGATTATAACATTTATTTACTACTAAACACCACCAAACCATTATCCTTGCCATAAAGCACATGACATTTGTGCTTTATGACTTAATCTCCAGAGAATAATACTAAGACACCAAGTTACATGTTATATGGATGGCAAATTATGGTGAAGAAAGAGTGTCCTTAATGCTTATACTGACCAATATAACTTGAGGATTTGGGTAACAATTACCTGTTAATATCATTGCGCACATGTTTGACCAAATTTAGAAAGTTACAATGACTAAAATTTTTAAAAAGAACTGTGAAAACACTTATAATTCAGATTGTTACCCATTTTATGTAAGAAAAAAAGGATAAAGTCTAATACTCAAAATCACAAGATTTATCATTACTAAACTAAATTATATATCTGTAGTTTAAGTATATAATAAGAAGAAATAAATTGCATAGTCTATATACATCAACTTATATGCACTAAATGTAAGTTGTATGTCATATAATTATATATACTTATATGATAGTTATATACATATAAATGTACATAGATTTACAACTATATATAAATTAATTATACATAGACTAAATATATAAATTAACTATATATGTAAATCAATAAACTATATATATATATCACTATATCTATACACATACACACATATATGCATTAAAAACTATGGTAAATGCTGAGGAAGAATTCTGTCCTCAGAAATTCACATCAATGCAGATAAAGCAGAACAGGGCATTTGTTTAGTAGGAAACCCCTTTCCAGGGTGAATAGCAGATACCGGAAGTTTCTAGTTCAGCTGGAGCTAACAAATACTGAAAAAAAATATACTATATTTATAAGCCACTATTAAGGATTTATATGCTAAATACTAACAATTAATGACAGCTAAAACATGTGTCCCTTCTGACACACTATACTAAGGATAAGATCTTTAAGCTTATAAACCTTATTTATGAAGGGCAAACCAAGATGTCTTTAAAATCTGTTGAATACACCCTGTGTGATGACGGCGCATGCCTATAATCCAAGAACTCAGGAGGTATAGATAGGCATATCTCTATGAATTCCAGGACAAACTGGTCTAAAGAGAGTTCCAGGAACAGCTAAACTACACAGAAAAAAAAAACAAAACAAAACAGACAAACAAAAAAAACCAAAAAAACAAAAAACAAAACAAAACAAAAAGACAAATGTCTCAAAAACAAAACAACAACAAAAATCTATTGAATGCACTACCATTTGCACTAATTCTAGAATTAAGATGTGAATATTAGGGTTATACTTACTAATTTAGCCGAATAGTTTTATAATATTTTATTATTTTTTGTTATGTATGTTCTTTGATAATATCATATTTGTATAAATGCATTCTGGTTATGCTCTCTGTGTACGTACACACACCTTAATTAGCCCACCCACTTGGCCCTTTCTCAGATGTAAGTGTCTTGGTTTTTACTTCATGAAACACTAAGTTTAACCAGACCTGTGTTTGTGATTATTAGATGACACTGTCCATTGGAGGCTTTTGGGGTCATCAGTAAACAACTACAGTAATGTCTCCTTTTCCTCACTGAATCTGTTTACAGGAAATAGTTCAATAATGAGGAGTAAGAGTTCCTGAACACTCTTGCTCCCATGCCTGATAGTGGAGAGGCCTCTCACTGATCCCCTGCAGCTATCTGAAGTTGGTTAAGGATTAAGGTGGCTGTGTATTGTGAGAAGACCACATTTACAGTTCTTTGCTTTTGCTTCCCCCCTTAGATTCTTGGCAAGGTGTCTAATTGTGTGTGTGTGCGTGTGTGTGTGTGTGTGTGTGTGTGTGTGTGTGTACACGGGCACGTGTGCAAATGTGGTGTTTATGTATGTGGTCTACACATGAGAATATGTAAGGATGTATGTTTGTCATATGTACAAAGACAAAGGAAAAATTCAGGAATCCTGTTCTAGCATTCTACACTTATTCTTAAATAATCTCCCACTGACCTGAAGTTTACCCAGTGGCCACAGGCCCCAACTACTTTTGTGTCTTCACCACACACAGTGCTATGGTTGAAGACACACAAAACCATGTCTGTGTTCTGGAGATGTGAACTAAGCTATTCATCTTAGGGCAGGAAGCATTTTTAACTGATGAGCCACTTCAATATATCTCAAATATTGTTCAAACTTAATTGTTATCAATTGAGGAGTCTTTAGAAAATATTTGAAATTCCTTATACCTATGAGAAATGATATTTAAAAAGTATCCCTACCAATAAATCAAAAAATAAAATTTATGAATTATATATAAAATTAAAAGAGTAATACAAGAATGTAGAAATTGGTATTAAGAAGATTAAAATCTTAATGATGTTTATTTTTACATAGCTATTCCACATAAATAACTATTCCACATAAATAACTCCACATAAATAACAATTCTAACATAGTACATGCTATTCATAAATTTTACTTGGCAACGTGATCAGCTGTATAGTTAAACATTCTAAACATTTTAATCAATTTATATATTTTTCCCCATAAGTTTCCAGGGTTTAGATGAATTTCCTATCAAGACACATTTTTGCAGTGATATGAAGAGTTAATGGAATACCATGATAAACAAATCCTGAAATGACTGTGTTCTGTTGTAAGTTGCTTTTTTTAAAGTATGGAGAATGGTCACTGCTTGATTAGATTAAGTTATCTTAGATGTCCTGCCATCTATCAAAACTATTTTTCAAAATGTACAATTAATATTAAAATATTCCAATTAAAATATAGACTGACTAAATCAATTCAGGCAAGTTTGGACTCCATGGTCATAATGAAAGTTTTTTGTGTTTTTTTTTTAATGTGTTTCAATTTTTCTATTTAATGGATCAGCTCTTCTCCACTGAGACTGTTAGCTGAGATTTTTTTTTAAACACAAGGCATGTATGTGCTATTGTATTTTACCAGTACCTTTTTTTATTTATTACTAATATAATTTAAAATTTTTACACATTGATCCCAGTTTCCTCTCCCTCTCTCTCTTCTCCACCCTCTATCTTACCCTCTTACCCTCTTTCCCTTGTGACATGCACCATACAAAGAATTCACCAGTACCATATTCATACATACACAGTAGCCGCAGATGAGTATATTTGGTTTTATACCATCTTTAATTAGATTCACTTTCAACATATATCAAACTATTCCCTTTGCCAGGTGGCATTTTCAACATTTTAAAGGTCTTTCTCCAAATGTTTTCATTTTTATTTTATTATGTATATTAAGTAAGATAACATGACAATTCTGGTTTGTTTCTATCAAGCATAGCATTGAGTTCACTGTGTTGTCTGAGTTTTTATATTTTTATAAGAATATTTTAGATGGATACTACATATTATATTATAATAATTACAATTGAATACTAAAATTCTGGCCATCAAACCCTAGTTATTATATAAGCTAGTCATCTATTTTTTTACAGAGCTGCATCCCCATCATTATCTATCATGGTGTTGGTAAAGATATTGACACATAGAGGAGTAAAAGGCCTTGTCTAGTACCATTTAGCAAAATATAACAAATTTAGGCTGTGTATGAAGATTATATGTCTTCGGAGAACACACCATGAACATCTCAAAATAGTACAGCTATATTTGTTAATCATTAAAAACATTAATTGAACATATCAGTCTGCTTGGTTCATGGTGTCATTGGGAATAACTATAAGTTACTGACCCTGATTTCAAGGAGCTCTCCATATGTTTGGGGAATCAAATAGTAAATAAATGGACATTAAATGTTCCAAATTGATATCCTGGAATATCACAGTAAGGGTTTTAAAGAATGATGATTAATAAAAAAAAAAATAGCAGACAAAAGGAGCATTCATAGAACATATACAGTTCATCGACACATGAATCTCCACATTAACATTATACTCCAACCCATTATTCATATATTCTAAGAATGTAAGTATCAAGCAGCCTTATACATAATTACCATCAAACTGTTCTGTAGGTCATGTCTTAACCATGTTCTTTCCATACTTGTAGTCTTTAAGGATATTCCCAAACCATTGACTTATTTGGTCAAATAAATGTGATTTAAATGTGCCTTTGTTGTGATGTCCTATTTAATAGGAATTAGAATACAAGCTGATATTTTATAATCAATTTTATAGATGAAATTTAAATATAATAAAATTATTTCTTTCTTGAAACCCATATTTCAATGTTGTGCTACCATAGAAATCTGTACCCAAAACAAAGAATCGCAACAATTATTCAATTTACTTTAATTTCAGTTTTTCTGCAATGCTATATTGTCTTGATCAGAATCAAGATTGTTATAGTAATTTTGATCAAGTATTTTTATATGAATTATATGAGAGTAATAATGAGGGAAAAAATTACTTTCAAAGAAAGGTAAAAAAACTGGTACCCATTTAATGAGAACTCCTAAAATCTTGTCTGCCTGCTTATGAGTATATAGGCAAGATAGGTGATTCAATGTAAAATGCATGTTTTCACCCTCAACTGGCTATTTGTATTCTACTTCTTAGAAAAATGTACATAAGTTATTTCCTAGAGAAATGTTGAATAAAAGAAGAAAAATTATGTTTCCTCTGCTGTGTAATGCATGGAGAGTTGACAAGTAGTGCAGCTTTGAGACACATTCGAGTACTCACTGTAGAATGTGATGACCTCTCATCTTACATGAGGATTCCTGGGCTACCTATTAATGTAAGATGATATTAGGAATGAAAAACTATATTGACATAATGCATGGTAATAGGAAAGGAAAGGTATGGGGAGATCCTACCAAGAAATAGCAAACAGCAAGTCTGAAGGTGTGAGAAGAAAGGGTGTTTTGTTTTCAAACAGTATATAGACTCATAATTGTGTCATGAAAATGCACCCTTAATGACAAAGTTCAGAAATGTTCCAGAAATGTGCATTTTCAGTTGAATTAGTTCTACAATACTGTGAAAGGCCCAGTTTCATTCTGTTCTATTATATTAGAAATCTGTGTTATTGAATATTTTCCTTGTTGTCTTATTAATTTTCTTCCCATCTCCTTCTCTTTGAGACAGAGTCTTTGTAGCGGCCAAGTTGTCTTTTATAATTGATTCTCCTTCCTCAGTTTGAAAAATACAAAATTATAGGTGTGTAACACCAGCTTTAATATTTTGTGTTCTCTCAACTAGGACCAATAGATTCATATGTGAAATGGGTCTATTGGTGATAAATGTGACATGGCCGCTATTATGAATACTAAATCATATGTCCCCTAAGCTATTTAGTATAAGGATTATTTTTGATGGATTATTAGATGCAATGATGTTTGACCTCCATCTTGACAATAGTATTTATATTGAGTTTCAGGCTAAGCTAACAAGTATCTGAAAAATCAGGAGACTTCTTATTCCTACTGTTATAATAAACTTTATATTGTACTCTGAGTCCTTGTTCTCCATTTGTGATATTTTCCTTCTCAACATTTACCAAGCTCTTCCCTGTTGGTAGAGAGAGTCACTCATTGATTTCTGACCTCCGATTAGAGCATTCAGGAGGATTCACAATTTAAAAAACACCAGCCAATAATTTAATCTTGCAGAATATCTAAGTGTCACACACACGCCCCCCCCAAACACAAACACAGCAGCACAACATACGCATGTATGTACATAAATATATATATATAGTGAGAGAGTCTTAGAAAGTGGCTTCAGGAACTATGTGCATGTGGAACATTGCTAGGCCCTAAAAATTACTTATTTCTGGTGTACACATTATTGCATTGAAAACCTTGAGTGTGGCATTTGAGACCCTCGATATCTTCATCTCACTTGCCCTTCCTCTGTACACCATATTTATGTTTCATAACTCATAAAAATACTTCTCTTTCTTTTCTTTACCTGGAGTTTAATCCTTTTTGTATTTTAAAACCATCTTAACCCTTGTGCATTATGTTATGTTCTCAGCTACTAAGCCTTTTTAGGAGATAAGAGTTGAGTATTTTTGTTTCTGCCATAGTATCTAGGATCTGCCTCTCTATCCAGTGTCACTCCTGCAGTTGTTTGCACACAGATGTTTGAATGAGAATGTAAATGAAGCAGAGAACTCCTGCCTCTGGCTCCTGGGTGCTGGGACTAAAGGTGTTCATCACCATGCCTTGCTTAAAGTTTGTTGATACATAATTGTTCTTGGACATGGGAACTAAATTTCCTTCAACACTGATATCAAGGCTATCTTTCTATATGACAATACACAGACACAGCCTAGCTACAGACATAACACCATCAGCAGTGTGGTCAACTTATTTGATGCAAATATGTAACTGTATGTATCCATGTAAGCACCTGCAATTTTACATTACAGGTCAGATTCATGTCTTGTCTTTCTCTCTCTTCTTATCAATATAAGGTCTGTCGAGGTTACTTTGAAATATTTATTGGGAGAAATGAGTGCAGGCAATCAAACCCTGGGCTTCAATCAGCATGAGTTTTTCCAATGAACTACACTGAGAGCTTATCCAGAGATTGCTTTAAAGTAAACAAGAATAAAACAGAGTAAGATCCATGTTATTGCCGATCCAGTCGGTGTGACAATATCCTACTTTTTAAACATCAAGCAAGGCACAAAAATGTAGATGCTAACATAAAATACTTTGCATCTAAAATTTTAGGAAAAATGTAAAATAAGTTACCAATTTTAAAAGGAATCTAAATTACACCCCTTTTTCATATAAACTTCCATTTTATGATAGTAAAGTAAAATGAAAATTGTATAGTATGCTTATATCAAAGTTTCCTAAAAAATGATTTTCAGGTTTGGTAGCGCAAATTAGTTTCTCAGTTAGCTTAAAGTACTATGAAATAGGAAGAGGAAAGTAATTCAGAATGTCTATCAATATCTTCTTTAGCAAAGCTTAGCAAGAAAACATTAGTAAGTACTTTTAATCCTATTTACTTACAAGAGTTTTTTAAAACAATAAACTTCTAAAAGCAATTGCTTTAAATTTATTTGTCCTACATTAAAGCAAAAATATGTCATGCAAATGGTAACATTGAACTTGTGTAATAATAGAGATTTATTGAGACAAGGAACAGTGCTGATTAAAAAAATAAAAAAAAGCATTGAAATACACACTAACATCTTTCATGACACACATGATAATAATTTTCTTAGAAAAGATGGTGCTGACAGCAGCATAAATGATGCTGCCAAATGAAAAGTTAATTTTATTTTAAAGGATTAAATCATAAACTACTTCTTTAAAATTAGCAAGAAAAGATAGGGCCCTTCTAAAGTCAATTTAATCAATTCACAAGAATTTTGCATAACAGAAAAAAATTATTAGACCACAACATTTCAAGAGGTTATATGAGAATCACATTGAAGAGACACTCTTACAAAGGAACTAATTAGGAAACTGCATGGCTGCCCTTTCAAATACCTATTTCACAACCTATATTCTAGCTTATTTATTGTTACCTCAATTTGCAAAATTGAAAGTTTTTGGTAAACTTTCCACACTGCTAAAATATTCTTTAATATTTTAAAAAATTCAGTTTAAAATAATTCCTTAATTTTCTTATTACAGTACTATAGTAAAGTTAAAGGATAAGACATGTAATAAGCTCCCATTTGCTAGTGTTTGTTATTTTGCTCTGAGAATGGAGCATCACAATTTTTCCAGGCTGCCTTGAATTTAGGAGATGAAGTAGACATGCTTCAGTCATCAGATGAGGAGAAATTGTAGATGAGGAGAAAGTGTAGGTAAGTGCCACATTGCCTGGCCTGCAAGAATTTTAACTTTTTAGCTATTCCTGTATTGTCTACGACACATTCCAATGGGTTGAATGACAAAATTGTTCATATGCTATTTTCCTCCCCTTTTACTTTGGGCTTGTTCTAGGACTTCATGTGAGACAATGTGTGAGTTGGAATAGCATATGACATCATTGAGCAGAAGTTTGATATCTCCTAGAATGAACCTGTCACTTCCTGATTTTTGAATCTTTTTGTGAGAAATGACCAAAAAAAAATCAATATTTGTCATCACTAACTATTGAGATTCAGATGTCATGCTCTGTTCTGACAAAGTTTAATATGTAACACACATCATAAAAAGCATGAGTATTTGCTGTAGCTATTTGGAATTTATAACTATAACTGTCTATAGGCCAGAGCATAACTGCAAATGTAAGCCACCAAAAGTAAACAAACAGTATGATGAGAAAACAAAACCAATGTCTTCAGCTACTGAAGATAATTGAATAGTCATACCACAACAGGCATAAACCCACAAGCAGAGTAGAGCTGCTTCTCTGTGCTAATTTGTCTCCTGGAGAGGCAAAAAGAAGATGAACTTTAAATGATAGTATGGGTTATGTAAAGTCCACAAGTTAAGACTTGAATGAAAGAATGAAAGCTACCTGAAGACTGATTGCATTGTTGCCCAATGCCCTAAAATATTAGTCTAAATATGAAAGAGGAAAACGTGAATAGTGAATAGAGACATGAAATTAAGCAAAAGAGATATAAAAGAAAATACTGAATTAAAAACAATCATAAAACAACTCTATTCACTAAATGGTGACATGTTTCAAAGAAAGAAATATAGAAAGATTTCTTCATGAAAAAGGTAAACATTTCCACTACAATCTTGCTTATTTACCTAAAATGAATGCAGTGATTTGTCAGATAAATTTTAACTAATATCATTGAAGTACAGATGATATCAAAGTGAAGTAATATTTTATAACAGCAATGTTGAAAATCCTATCTGTACATATACATGTGTATGTAAACATATATATACATATATTCATATTCTCACATATGTTTATGTGTGCAATCCATTATATTTAAAATGATATTGAGTGAGACATGTAACAAGAACTATCTAGTGGCTTAGAAGTTCCATTGCTTACTGGAAGAAGTTTTGTAAGTGTTGAAGTAGATGTTCTTCCAGTTAGAATACTTTACGTTGAGATTTGTACCTTTATTCACACAACGTCTTAAGACTGGGACTGAGATTAAAGTGTAAGAACTGAGATAATTAAATATGGTTGTTAGAATTTAAAACAGTGACCACAGCAGCATTGCTTATGGTTCCTGACATTCCTGGGTTCATTTGAAGTAGCAATCTTATTTGGATATAAATTTCTGCTTATACTAAGTAGACAATGACTGCTGAAAAATATGGAAGATGGCAGTTTAAACATGATTAAAAATCATTAAACATCATTAAAAATTAATTAATTCTAAATTTTTATGCATTTAAATTCTTCATTGTGTCCAAACAGTCTTGTACTATAAAAACATCAATTTAATAAGGCTTTATAGTAGAAATTCTAATAAAGATAGCAAATATTCATATTTGAATTAGCCAAACAATAATACATGACTTCTTTTTTAGAATTTGGATTTTTGAAAACATGTATTGTGATTGTTTGGAGCTCTTCCTTCCTTACATTCTGGAAAGACACAAAAATGAACTTAATTGCCTCACTGTTGTGAACTATAGTGTTTTCTTTATGGTTTCATCTACTAAACACTTTCCAGGGGCCACTTTTGCATGACTATGGTAATTTTCTACAACCACATAATTTTATTCTAAGCTAAACATGAATTTTTAAGGTACTTTCCTATTGCTGAATCACATTTAAAACCATTCATTCTGGAGCTGGCGATATGGCCCAGTGGGTGTGCGCTGGGCAACTATGAGGAACTGAGTTTAGAAGCCCAACACACAAGTGAAAATCCATGCATCCAAGTCTTTGACTGAAATCATATGGTTTGGGAAGGCAGACACAGGCAAGTGCAGGGGATATGGCAGCCAAGCCAGCACCAGATTCAGTGAGCGATTCTGTTTCAAGAGAATAAGGCAGAAAATGGCACAGCAGGGCATATGGTCTCCTACACCAGCCTCTTCGTGTATGTGTTTGAACATGCGTGCCCTTAAATACATATACCTGGAACTTCCCCACACACACTAACTCCAAACACAACCCCCTTTACACTAAAATAAACCAAATACTGTATACCCTCTAGTACTCCCTTGACTGCTATTTCCAATGAAATTCTCACAATCTTTGAGCAGTAATCATTTTTGTTCTTTACATCAATTGTTTCAAAACACTTTTTGATAAATAATAATTTTCTTTGTTCTAGTTGTGAAGTGCTTCTCTGTAAGATGTTTCACACTTAAGCCTTGGTAAAAAAAATTGCTCACCTAAATGTTTTAATTTTCTCAATCCTTCCTATAACTACAATTCACTACAATAACATGAAACAATATAATCTAGTGATTGTCTCTTCTTTTTAGGAAATTTACTAGGTTCAAGAACTTCAAGAAATTTAAAGACATGATGTATGCCATTGGGAAACTCATATATTTGGGATAACAAATGTATACACACACACACACACATGATGGGAGATATTATTCTGTAAATATATTTCTCATACTGGTTAATTAATAAAGCACAGTTGGGCCAATGAGAAAGCAAGATAGGCGGGGCTAGGAGACAAGAAGGAAAGAGGAAATGGTAAGGAGGAGTCATGATGTAGACCTGGGAGGAAGGAAGACGCAGGCCGCAGCTCCCCGATAAGATGACCACGTGGAAATACTTAGATAAGTAGAAATGGGTTAATAATTAAGACAGAGCTAGCCCATTAACAATGATAGTCATTGGCCAACAGAATTGTATCATATACAGAGTCTCTGAGTGTTATTTGGGGCTGGTGCGGCTGTAGGCCCAGACCGGCAGCAGGCGGGCTGGCGGCTGGTGGGCGGCAGACTGGTGGAAAACAACAATGCTAACACACACACACACACACACACACACACACACACACACACACACATTCACACATTCATTGTATAGAAGAAATACATAAAAGTGGCATGAACTACACATTGCAAAAGTGCGCCTTGGAAAAGTGTTCTCAAAGCATGCAATTTTTGTGTTAGATTATGACATATTTGCTGTAGAGACTCTTCTACTGAATTTCATGCTTGGTGTAACTGAGGGATTTTGGCTGGGGTATGGTTCAGTAGTATAGTAGTTATCTAGCATGCATGAGGCTCCATCATATCAAAATAAAATATATTAAATGTAAATAAAAATAAAGCAAAATAGGGAACCCTGTGTTTTATGTTATGTCTTCTTGGTACTGAAAGTGTTTCCTTTTGTCATAACCAATAGCTCATATGATTCTAAGGAAAAAGAATATTTAGATTTAACTTTCTATCTATACTTAATAATTGATTTTAGTCTTGGAAGGATAATTGGAATTAAGCAAATGGATAAGGGCTGAGTTCATTCACTAAGGGAATCATGTGTAATAAACACATAAAATAAAATATATAGAAAATAATAATTATGTTCCCACATCTAAGAAAAACAAAGGAATTCTTTATAATCAGATTTTCCTAAGAAAAGGTTTTATTTCTAGCAAAGAAAAGGTAACTTTCAGCAAAAAGTAAAATAAAATATAATTTACTATAAACGTGAAGCTACAAAGAAAGGATGAAGGATTGAACTTCTTCACAAATATAATGGCAGAAATAGTTTTGTGTGAGTGGTTTTTTGTTTGTTTTCTTTTGTTTTGTTTTAATGAAGGCAAGTGCTGGCCATACTTGTATTGTTAGCATTTGGAAGTTTTGGACAGGAAGAGCAGAACTTCAAGTCATCCTTAACTATATATCAAAACTCAAGCCACATCCTCCTGGATTCATATGACAGGTGACTAAAATGGAATGAAACTGTGCTATGTATTAAACATGGACAAACTTGTTCTTTCTACTATTCAGGGAAGAGTGTCCCCTGTTTTCACAGCACTGGCTCTGTATTAGACAATATAAGTAAAGAAGTGATGAGTGGGGTAAAGAAGATATACATAAGTCACCTGTCATTGCTAGGCCATTTCCTGTATGGGACTTGAGTATCTGCAGACTTTGTAGGGAACCTTTGAATGAAGAATCTCCCTAAGACACAAATGGATGGTGTTTATATTTGTATATGAGTAACAACACTGATTGATAATCTGTTTAAAAATATATATTATTTGTGAAACAAACAGTTTACTTAAAGCTTCTATTGAATTTTTATGGTCTATGGGAGAACTTATTATAGAAGAAACTTGAAAAAGTCATTTGGAATATATTCATGAAAAGCTCAATGCTTTGTGCTTAGTTCACATTAAAGCCTTTTTACAAATTAGAACATGACAAAAGGGTCAATTATTCTACAGCAAGGTAAATAAGTGCATCCTTTGTGAAATGGATAATGGATCTAAGGAGAGAAAAAAAAATAACTTCGAGGCTATTGAAGTTAAACAATATGTGTGTGTGTGTGTGTGTGTGTGTGTGTGTGTGTGTGTGTGTGTGTCTGTGTCTGTGTCTGTGTATGTATGTATGTATGTATGTATGTATTTAGGTTGGGTTTTTGAAAACATTAAGATTTATTCCTAAATCTTCATGCACTGGGAGAAAATAAGGCTGATAAAAAATTCAGAATACACGGCAATAAAGAATAGAAAAATAACATTAAAAATAAGTATCAACCCTTAAACTGCAACAAGGGATGTAGATAAGATATAGGAAAATAGTTCTTCCTCTCACTAGAGCAGTTAAACATTAGAACAGGCTATCAGGGAAGGTCTCTGTAGACTCTTACTGGAAGACTTTTAACATCTGAGAAGAAGATGCAGCCATTAATCTTGAAAGGGTTGAGGTAAGTCCTTTCTGCAGGAAGGGGAAGGACTAGGTGACCTCTGAATTCATAAGTCATACCTTGCTTGTTATCAGCTGCTGGCTTAGTACTCAAGCAGATGCCATTAATTCAAGGGGATCATTAGCAATATTAAGCTTCCTACAAGTTACCTATCACCAATTTAACGTGTATCATGTAAGTGTAGCAAAAGCAATTTTCCAAAACAGAAGGAAAAAAAAAGAAAAAGAAAAAGAAAACAGCTTTCAGATATAGAAAAATGAGCAGTATAGTGGGAATTTAAGATTTTATCATTGCAGAACAATATTTGCAAAAGTAGGTATTTGTTACAAAGTATGACCCAAAAGTCATTTTTGTGAATATGAAGTATATTGGATTAATAAGTGATGTTTTCAATATTTCCACCTTTATGTTTATGACCTCCCCATTTCCTTTACTACATTCTATCTAAATCATGAGAAATTACATTTTTATGCTTGACATAGGTAGAGTTTCAAGGCAAATATATTATGCCAACTGAAAGAGTAAAGGTCAATAAACAATTACATAATATATATCACACTTCTGTCTTGATACTAAGAGACCCATCCCTTCTATATTGTTATTAAATAGTATTTATTCGTGATAATTAGATAAAAATTTTTTATTGTGGCACCAGGATTTAAGGGGCCTATAATTTCCTAAATTTCTAGAACTTATACCTAAGGTCAAATTAAAAACTTCATTTTAATGTACACTTTTCTATAAACAGTATTTTCTAGGTGTGGGAAATCTAAGTGCTTATACCTGAAATAATTTTTCTTCTTTTCTTTGAGTAGTAAATCACATTTAAAAATAAAATACTCACCAATAGTAAAATGAAATATCAAGTAGAAATTGTATTTGAGCTATACAGATAGGATTCCAAATTTTCCTCATTGACAACATCTTTAATAAGCCATAAGATTTTGTAATCCTAGAATATCAATTGCAAAATAAACTAGATTGCACTGATCCTTAATAATTGATAATGGATTAATATTTTTATCAAATTAAACAGTTTTAATAGCCAAACACCAAGACTTTTCATTTGAATTACGTTTTTACATATTTCAAAATATATCCAGATATTTTTCTATGTAATGCATAATGGCCCATAACACATCTCAACATCTTAAAATTTATATGAACAAAAATTCCTAAATCAATTCAAAATGGAAATTCTTGAATGAAGATATTTTAGCTTCAATCTCTCCCTTTCATTTTAACAATTATTTCAACATATTTGATCAAAGTCCTATTATTTTAAAGAAATTACTACTTTTATGCCTCTAGACCAATAAACAATCTTTTCTCACCATTCCAAGCTTATAAGTTTTAATTGTTAATGGGGGGAGGATTAAATCATGCATTAATTGAAATTAAACTGATCTAAATTCTTGCTGCAATGGTTATAACATCATTCATCTATGTCCAAGGAATACCTACAAGTGTTAATAGGGCATATTAGGCCTTACTCATTTAGAAACTATTAAAAGTTTTAATTTTCTCTGTTGCGATGTTTAACTGGCAAAATCAGAAAGAACCCAATATATATATATATATATATATATATATATATATATATATATATATATAGAGAGAGAGAGAGAGAGAGAGAGAGAGAGAGGGCTCATGGCAGGAACAGGTCATAAGCCCACCTCCCCCACTTTTGTCTTTCTGTTTTGTAACCATGGTAAAACAATAGAAGTGAACTTTGTGTGAACTTTTCTCTTTAAGGGACTGGGTCCATGTTGACCTAGCAGGGCATGCTGGAACCTGATACTATCAACCTCAGGGCTGTTAAAGCAATCAGGTTCAACAACTAGATAGGTTCCCTAATGTCAGTCTGCCACAAAGCCAGCTATTTCTAGCAAAGAATTTCTTTCTATTGTTTCAGAGATTAATTCAATGGACTAAACGTGTATAGAAAACATGGAATGAATGCTAACCCACAGAAGCATATTATTGTTCTATTTTAATGATGTCGTACTAAAACACTTTGGTAGATAAGGTCTAATCCAACAAAAGTACCATATAAAGCCCCACAATACATAAATAAAGAACAGATGGTTTAAATCATTACAGATCTAAGTGATCTTACATTTAAACCCAGTCATTTTATTAAACTGGAAATTTGTCTTTAAAACACAACATTTTCTTTTAAAAATCTTCATTTTTTTTTCTGATGGCAACAAAGTTAGGAAGATACAATTTATTAACTCCACTAATTAAAATATGGTTTATTTCTGAAACCAAATCAGATAGAGAGCTGAATGGATATTACAGCATCAATCACACTTCTTTTATTCAAAGGCATTGACAGTCCTAACATAAGCAGTCTTCAGAGTATGTTGCTCTCTAGCCAAATAGTAGTCTTAAAAGCATGACTTGTTCAGAAACTATTATGGAGAGATATATAATCTCTAATGTTCATAAGTGAGCATAGTGGATATTTGTTATATCCAGCCTGTTTACAACTCCATTTAAACAGTTGTACTATTAAAAATAATTATGATGTAATAATAAGAAATTATTTTCCACCATTTTTGGCACTCATGCAATAGTGTATATAGATATTTAAATAAATTTATCATAGTAATACTTCATCTCCTGCAGCATCAATACTTTACAAGATTCTCAATTATAATGTAGCTCCTGAATATTATTCATTATGAGTTAGTTTCTATTGTGTTTTCTCTAAGAAGTTTGCACAGGCTCCAAGTATAGATTTTAACCATGCAAATGAGGTCTTTGTCATGACACAAAGTTTAGTTTGAAAAAGTAAAGGAGTTTGAAATACTAAGAAATAGTTACAAACACAGCAAACAATCCAGCATGAAGGCTTCTTTATGAAAAGCACGCTTAATGTTACTTTTCTAGTAGGAAATAACAAGAGAATCCACTTTAACAATAAAATATGTGTAGCAAAGTTCTGTCCATAGAGTGACTGAAGTTAAGTCAGCTGTTGATTAGTTGGACGACACGTACAAGAGTGTGAAACTGCATAGTAAGAGCTACTACTAGCCACATTTTAGAGATGACCAGACCAACCACAAATGGAAAAGTCCCAGCTCAACATTACTAAATACAATAAAGATTCTTTAAGTGTAATTCTTAAACTAACCTTCCAAGAATTGACAAGAACACACCACTTAAGTGCAGGGAAATTATTCACCTCAAAAAAAAAATCCTTGAAAATACTTAGAAGAAACATAAAAATTTTAAATTCAAAGAAGTGAAATGCATGAGACTAAGAAATAAAACAGGCGCAGACAACTGACCTAACTGACTAAGTGGTGTCCGCATACCCGGTCCAGTGAGATTCTTTTAGAATCGTAGGGAGGTTTAGAAATGTAGGGAGTTAATGTGGCTGTGACATTACCACAGCAAAGGAAAAGGCTAACATATTCAGGAAATTTACTTTGTACTAAGTGAAACACCTATCTAATTTAAATCTCAGTATACTGCACTGAGAACACCACTTCCACTTCTCAGATGAGAAAGTCAGCTCAGACTGGCCCAGAGCAGGGCTCATAAATTTCAGATCTCCGTGTCAGATGCATGGGTCTGTGACTTCAAAGCCCGTGCTTATTCCATTATATCCTGGCACCTCTGGATAATAGGGACAAAGGTCACTTTGCCAAGGATCAAAAGACAGAAGGCGTCATCTATTAGATGTCTTTGCTCGGTCACTTAGCCTCTTGGAATCTACAGCTTTCCTTCCTTCTAAGGATGCTATAAACAGATAAATGGTAAGGTCTGGAATAATTACCCAGGCGAGCTTATGGTATCACAGAATTATCAAACAGAAGTGGGAAGCAAAAAGATGAGGAAAAGAGGCAAAGCTATTTGTACCTCTTTCCTGCTTTTGCCTCTATGCCACCATCCCCTTTCCATCCTGCTGGATTTCTCTGTGTAAACACATTACAGAAAATTTTGATATTGATCAGTATCCATTAAACTGGTCAATTTTAATGGATTATTCTGGAGAGTTGAGTAATCTGAACCTGCATTTCCCATGCTTCTACCCATACTATCCCTGCTACACGTGGCAAAACCAGGAGAGGACTTCATCCGAGGTCTACTTCCAACTTACTGATCATCAGAGTCTACCAATCTGTTTCTGATCTGATTCATGTGACAGAGGGAAAGTAGTGGCCCCTTAAAAATACACACATGTAGTATACATATTAAGCAGGCTGTATTTGTGTCTGCTCATACATACACAGCAGTAGTTAACCAAAAGAGAAGCAGTGAATTTGAACGAAAGAAAGGAACAGTATGAGGGCAGAGCAGTGGAAGGAAGAAAAGAAAGGCACAATGTACTTAATCTCTAAAGAATTGCTGTGTTTTCTTTAAAAAGTAAAAACATTTTATTTCCAGAATCATATACCATGTCCCCTTCATAGAGATGATAATGATTTCAAAATCATTGATTGTTAAAATAAATTTCTGTGAATATGAAGATGATGTGTCTCATTTTCAGCTGCGTCCCCAATGTATGACAGATACCTGAACAATGGACACACCACACACACACACACACACACACACACACACACACACACACTTACTTCCAGGTGCCTTGTGTACACTTCTTGTCTATTTTAACCTGCGTCTCATCAACTACTCTATTCCATGTCTCTAATGACAAAGACCAGGTTGTAGATGACATCCCAGCCCCTCTGTCTCCCTGTGTTCTTTACCTTCTCAGGCCCCAGCTTTTCATCATTCGCCTTTGTATATTCCCAACCCACTCTACTCTTCCCACCTGCTACTCTGCCTTACCTCCTTTTCTCTGAATTCCTTCAGTTGATAATGGCATAGCTGATCATTATAGAATGAGCATCATAACACCTCCAGGGTTTTCTGAAAATCTTCCAAGTTCCTTATCATAGAATTCAAAGGACTCTAAATTGAACACTTCAGCTCTTTTCAGGCAAAATTTTCCTATCACTCTGACACTGACTCACAATTGGTGCTTAACTGCTTCCATATGTCCATGCTGTACAGATATTAATCCTTCAGTGTAGAATGCCCTTTCCTTCAATTGTCCACATTAAGCCCTACACCAATTCTCCTCAAGTTTCCCCTTAATCTTTCCAGTTCCACATTGCTTATCAATTTCCCTCCATTACAATAGCAGCATGGAATATTCTATAAGCTTTATCGTACTAATATAACAATTTATATATGCATTCTGTTCAAGAACACAAACCTTTAATTGCAGTAGGTATATTCCACACAGATTCAATATTCTCATAAAAGAAAGGAAATTGATATTGTGCCAGATTTATGAATGTGAGATGCAATTATCCAAAAAGTGCAGACCATTCTCATAGCTAGTAGACTATAAAAATTGTTGTTGTGTTTATATTAAGAAGCAACTTATGAAAAGATATACATTTGTTTTAAAATGCTATTTTTATTTTCATTAAATTTTCATTAAATAATGAACTGTAATATGTATTTAAAGTACTAAACTGAAGCAAAATGATGTAGAGTCTTATATGCAATAAAATTTTAATTTAAAATGTTTTTACATGTCAAATATTACAAAATATAAAGTCATCATTGCCCTTTAAAATTCTTTCAGTAAGAACTCCCTAATTGTACTTCCACTTTATCTCACTCTACCAGTAAGTAAATAAATTAACAAAATAGCTTTTATCACACAGAATAACCTTTTAACTGAGGGATTATCTGTGGTTTATTTTTCATTTCTTTCACTGCTGATAGCAGTTCATGCCTCATTGATTAGTTTGCTGGGGTGGTGACCAGAAATGAAAACACAGTCTTTCAGAGTTTGCAAGGAACACACACACACAAACACACACACACACACACACACACACACACACACACACACACTCACCACTACACAAAACACACATTCATTTTGTGCTTCTACATCTGCTATTTAGTTTCAAGGGGCAAAAATATCAGAAATTATACATATGCATTTATATCAGCAAAAGTTGCAGTTATGCATCATTCACAATATATGCTTATATTATCTGTCACAAATTTAATCAATTTTTCCATTTCATAATTCTCAGGGAGAAAGGAAATATACAGTCAAAGAGAAAAAGCTATACCTGACAATAAACACTTTATTAGCAACTTTTATATTGACATTTCACACAGTTGTTCCACTTACATTTCAGACATGATATATGGATCATTGAACTTAGAAGTCAGATCATAGCATTGAGCAGTCTCTTTCATTGCACAAAGTTAAATCTTGACTATTTCACTTGGAGCTTTTTTTTTAAATGAAACAGAAATGAAGCAGGATACTAAAATAAGGACAACCAGGAATTGTATCATTCCTAGTCTACCTGTTGCTATCCAAGGTCTCTGATGAATTCTGTGCTTAATGCTTAAAAAGATTTTTGGTCATTTTGCAGACCCCCCAAAAGAGAAACTGCCAGTATAAAGCCTTAAAAAAAAAAAAAAGAACAAATTAAGAAGCAAAAAGACAATAAGTTCTACAGGAAAAGTAAGAGCTTTACAGGACACTTAGGACAGGGCAGGAAGTGAAAAAAAAAATGTTTTGTAAAGGATACACAAAACAAAGGAAGTTAGAATTTATCTCTTTCACTAGTGAGTCTATAGATAATGGAAAGAGCAAGTTTTGGCTAAACAACAGGCAGGGCTTACTAACACAATCAAACAAGTTTGTTACTTGAGATATATGTTCCTTCGGTAGTCAAAACGAAGCCAAAAAATATGTAGTTTATTAGCAACAAGGTAAAAGGGACATTGAGTATTAATGAGGATATCTGCTCACTCTCTCTTAAATCCCATCTAAATCTTCTACATTGAATTATTCCTTTTTCTGTAATCCCCAACACCAACTCTAGCTGCTGATTTGTTCAAATATATTGCTTCTACTTCAGTGTGTTTTCTCATTACTAATTAGTACTTATGTGTTCTAGATTTGAAGTTATTTTGATGATAGAATGTTTGTTCTATTAGTCTGCAGTACTACTCACCCTACTGATGCCATCAGGAAAGAAAACGAAGAGAGATGACCCAAAGGAGCCTTCAGAAACTGATGGATCCTACAGTTGTCCTATCTCACTACCACTGTTACTTTCTTTCTTGGCATTTGTATACCCCCCAATTGAAACACTGGCCTAAGTGTTTTGTCTTCAACAATCGATGACATATTACAAAAATATAATTGATAATTAAGGTTACAGACAAAATAGTGAGTATTGCGCATAAAAGAGTTGCTAGCTTTTGTGTGGATGCAACCTCTGGTATGATTTCTTAACAACCGAAATAAATGAAGCCTTTGTAGGCCACCTTTGAAATGTTGCCTTTGACCCACCACCAGAATGGTTCATTTCCTCATGGGATTTACAGTTCAAGGAAAACCACAGGACACATGCCTTTCTGTGCATACTCCAAGCCTCCTCCTTAGAACTTTCAGTTATTCTCTCCCTTAGTTGAAGCTCTATATTCTTCCAAATCTGTGTTTGCATTCACATTAAAATTCCACACACAATAGTAACTATGCCATAAGAAAATGGTTTCAGAAGTCAAAGCATTTCCAATGTCTTGGTTACTTCTGTGAACTATAGCTTCAAATATTTTGAAAGCGGTCTTCCAGAAGAGTCCCATTAAATTTCATTAAATATTTCTACTTGTAGCTGTACATTTGTCTTTGTTGTTTACTGGCCTTTCATCAGCCACCAAGAGCTTATTTGTAGTGGAGAAGGAATGGGTTTAGACAGACAAAATTAGAGAACAGAACACTAGAATGGTGTCTTTAGTAGACAGAGGCATCATCTATAAAAAAAAAATGAGTTTTTTTAAATATAAATTTGCAACAAGCTTGTTTTACATGTCAATCCCATCACCCCCACCATCCCTTCCTTCCCATCCCACTCTCAACCATCATCCCATCCCCTTTCTGTTCCCCAGGGAGGGTGGAACCTTCCATGGGGCATCTTCAAAGTTTGTCTTATCTGTTGGAGCAGGAACTAGACCCCCCTCCCCATGTTTCTAGGCTGAGAGAGTATCCCTCTATGTGGAATGGGCTCCCAAAATGTATTCATGTATAGGGAATAATACTGATCCACTACCAGAGGCCCCATAGACTGCCCTGTCCTCCTAACTAACACCCACGTTCAAGGGGTTTTCCTACTATCAGACTGGGGTCCATGAGCTCCCCACCTTGGTTGGCCAGTTTTTTCTGTGGGTTACCCAGCCAGGTCTTGACCCCTTTGCTCATCACATCCCCATCTCTGCAACTGGATTGCAGGAGTTAGGCTCAGTGTTTAGTTGTGAATCTCTGCTTCTGCTTTCATTAGCTACTGGATAAGAGCTGTAGGATGGCATATAAGGTAGTCATCAATCTCATTATCAGGGAAGGGCATTTAAGGTAGCCTCTCCACTATTGCTTACATTGTTAGTTGGGGTCATCCTTGTAGATATCTGAACATTTTCCTAGTGCCAGATTTCTCTTTATACCTATAATGACTTACTCTATTATGGTATCTCAAAAAAATGAATCTTGAGTATTGGCAAGTTACCAGCTATGGGGTATAACAGAAAATGTTTTAACACAAGGGCCAGTGAATGTCAATAGCCTAATGTAAAATGAATCATTGACTAATCAGGAAATTCAATATAGTTGTAGTTAATAAATGATCAAGCTAGGAGTTAATAATACCCATCAGGAGAAAGCCTGAAAAATGTTTATATTTTTTGGGTTCTATTAATAATAATGTATTTTATACTCTTATATCATCTTCCATCTTTTTCTGTGCATAGCATGTACGAGCATCCTCAAACACAATGGGCACTTCAGGCAGGCAGGGGACACCTTAGTGCCCCACACTCAGCCCATAATCATGTTTAACAAATGTGTTTGACTAACCAAATTAAAATGTAATAGAAATGGAATTCATTCATTTAAAATTCCAAAGCACTACACGGTGTTTAAGTTTTCAAATTCTATGAAGAATATGAATGGAGCTTTAATGAAATTTGAATCCTTTTGCTTGCTAACTAGCTCATGATGTATAGATAAAAATTACAGACTTGGGGTACTTTGTACAAGTAAATATTTCCAGTTAGTCTGCCCTTCATAATGCTTTGTTATCCATGTAAAAGATCCAGATCAATATAAAAGCATTAGGAAGATACATAATACCACACACCATGTTCTCTGAAATTTTCTTGTCAGGACTAAGGTAACTTTGTCAGGAAGCTGGTTTCCTTGCAGTGGTGACTTTATACCCAGGAGTTAAAGCACACACCCACCAGGGTGTTCCTACATCCTGATAACTAGAGCTGGGATGGTATACGGAAAAGAAAACAGAAATCTGTGTTATATAAAAAAAAAATCAGTTTTATTTACTACCTGAAATGTTTGCTGTATAAGAAGCAATAATGATAACAGTAATTGCCAGGAAAGGAGAGAAAAGTTAATTATTTATGTTCAAGAAACAAATCCAACATGTATCTGTATGAGGGAAGGGCAAACTGATTTTCAAATATGAGGTCACAAAAGTATCAATATTCAAATATTAGGCCAGGGGCTTTGATCCTACATTTGACTAGTCTCACAGTAAAAAATTCCATTGTTTCTTTCCAACTAGGATGACAACTGCTTAACTGCTATAATATTAAGCAGACATTTAGTTCCACTGATGTGAACTCCAAGAGATTAATGCTGACAGAGCTAAATTACACAAGAGTCAAGAAAAGCTATCCAACAACGCAATGATAATTATCACTAGAGGAGGTAAGAGATGAACATATTTCTATCTACTAAGGCCTATGAATTAAAGGGCCAAGCATTTAAATGCCACTTTTATTCATTTGGTAACTGTGGGTATTCCAAATTCCATAATTATATGACACTGCATACATTAAAAACAGCATGATATTAGACACTTTTGATAGCTCGGCACCAATTAAGGGTCAGTGTGTTTTTCATTCCCTCCACTGTTTTGAAAGAACCATTAATAATATTATTACCTATATTCACATAAAGAATGAAAGAGTTTGATGACATTTTCTCCTTCACTTCATTATAGCACAGTGTTAGTTTTAATTTTGCTAAAAGTTAACAAAAATAGTTTATTTTGTGTGATAGGTTAATAAAACTCAAACATTGCAACATTTTTTACTAAATTATTTTGAAAATAAATGAACATATCAAAAACAATAATTTTGATATAAATCCTTAGCACTTTGTTAAATCAGTATAAGCCTTAAGAGGTATAATAAAGACATGTAAAGTTGTGAATATATTCTTTAATGATTTAGTAATTATTTTGAATAATTTATATATACTATAATGTTATTTAGTATATTGATAATGTTGGGGATTATGCTGTTAGAAAATTACAATCTTTATCTATAAGACTTTATTTCAATACATTTGACAATGAAGTCAATATTTCTACTTTAGCAAGAAATATTTCTTGGCAGATGCAACTAGCATATGCCAGTTTATGTAATTGAGCTTTCATTTTATAAACAGATATTAAATGTGGAATAAAATGAGGAGTCTGTCTTCCTTCTGGCTTTTCTGTATGATATTCTTTGACTGTAGGGAGTTTTAACATTTTGTTGTTATCTGTACTATCCTTGTCCATCTGTCATGAAACTTGTTGATTTGCTACCAATATGGTTTCCCTACTACATTTTATGTATTAGCATATAAGATGTAAAATTTTAATTTTTTTCTGTAAGAAATTTATAGAACAGCAATCTCTTTTAAAGCTGGGCATGGTGACTCACTCCTTCTATGTTAACGTTAGGGAGGCTGAAGCAGGAAGATTACCTAGATCACGCACTGAGTTACCAGACAGTTTAGACTACAGAATAAGAGCCCATCACAAAACAAAACTTCTTAACAAGTTACTCAATAGCAAACTTCTATAGTTTTTCAAATAAGGCACTCCTGACTAAATCATTTTCAACACCAAAAACACTTTGCTTAACAGTTTTCTTGATTGAACTTGAAACTTGCTAGGGGTTACTCCAAAATTCAAAGCTGACTTGGAAAATGTCAATTGCAGGGAACACACCTGGGAAATCTTGTGCATTCTAAAAGGCTCCAAGGTAGCAATATATCATTTCCTCACCTATTATTTCATGTTCCTTAAAACAACAGTTTGTAATATGTTGACAAAGGGCTGAAACTGCAGTCATACTACTGCAGTGGACTCACCAAGATGAAACGACGCCTTGCATTTTCCGCCAGGACTCACAATTTTTACCATGTGCTTATCAATGTGACCTTAGAGCTCATGGCATTGGTATTTGCATCCTTAAGGATTAAATATATTATTCCTGACATTCTTCATCAGCCAAGTTACAACAAATGAGGGTCTGTGGTCTAGTAAGAGCAGGATGTTGATGGCCCTGCCTTCCCTTTGTGCCACTGAGAAATATCCAAGCAGCTAGATATACTTAGTTGTGCTTAAATGTGTGCCTCCTTTACAGCTATATTGTCATTTTGTCTAGTGACCAATTTTAAGATATGCTCTTACCATTTCACTCAAGTTGTTCTCAAAATGATGATCCTCTGGCCTCTGTTACTCACATAATGAGAGTACAGGCATGCACCATCCTGCCACACAGATATCTTGCCTGTTACTTTTGTCAAGGGGCATTCTTTGCCTAACTAGTTAAAGAATGTAATATTTATAAAAAAACAAAACCTAAATTCATCACAATTGAGATAGAAATTGTGATAGAAAACAACACAAAAATGCAGGTTATTCCTCTTAAATATTATTCTCAAGATAATCAATGTCATGTTGACAGTTACTAACATAAGCTTAAAGGAAGTATGCCCCCAAAAGTAGCATTATTGGTTTTATAACAAACTGCTCAGTTAATGAAAGTATCTGGATTACATGGTTTTGTCTGATTTCACATCAATATACTTTAGAGTAAGGAGCTAGCTATGCTTTTGTAACTAGCTTTTTCATGTACAAAAGTGGTCCATCTTTTTGAAAATGAATCCCTTTGAGGAAGGTGCTGAAGGTTGTATACCTGTTCATCATAATAGAAACATAGTCATCAGTTCACAAGGATTCATGTAATTTCAAGATCTTCAAACATAGTCCTATCTTTGAACCTGAGCTATAGATCAAGGCTTTCACTAGAAGACAGGAAACTTCCATTTTCAGTAACTTTACACTTAATTTGGACGAGTAAACTATGCTCAAACCTTTGTTAACCTTTTCAATTTCAAGGAAATTTTTTCTTTCTTTTATTTTTTTATTCCTTTCTTACATTTACCTAGCACCTGTTGCATTGACACTCAGGACTTAACACTGACTTACTAGGAACTGAGTAGTCTTCCAAACATAAACTCATGGTGGTTTCACAAAGAAACATTTCAAATGGAAGAAATCCATGTTTTGTTTTGTAAACAATATATCAAATATCCATATTAATCATATAATTAAAAAAGTAAATTCTCAACAGATCAAAAATCATTTAAAGATCTATATACAACCATTTAAATATCTATATTCAAGTTCAGAGTGGATAAGAACTAAAAAAGCAGGTATTCCATGAAGGCATGTATCATTTCATCTAAGTTTAAAAAACAATTTTCTTCACCAATATCATCTATGAGACTCTGTAATTTATCTTCTTATTTCATTAAATACTCTGGAAATTTTTGTGAAAGAACAAACTGCTTAAGAAGATCATATTTTATTCAAATTATATTTGGTACTTAAAATGTTTACCTGCCTTTCACAATATTTTATTAAATAGTGCTTCAGTAATAGAGCATTTATAGTAAAGTTTTAATAACTTCCTTGCAAATAAGAATAGCACAGGATAACAGAGATCCATGATAATTAAAAGTAATCAAATTTAGTGAAATGTTAAGAAAATAAGGAGAACCACATACATTAGGTTGAAGACATATTACTTTATCTGCTGTTGTTTGCATAAAAGAAAGCAATTGCTTCTTATTAAAATGTAGGCTAAGTTCTTTGCCTGATTTCTGCTTTTATAAAATGCATTGCTTGAGAAACAAGTCTTCAAAAAACAGGGCCTAAAAAAAATCTACTACTCAGGGTGCCTTTGAGGATATTTAATTAAAATCTAATCCTGCATTCATTAAGGCTCACATAAATTAAGCTGTCATTCATAAGATTTATGGATTCTCATTTGCATATTGCATACAATTCATCAATTACTCAAGTATGAAAGGAGCACATTTCCCTTGGAGCTGCCTGCTACCCTGCCAACATTTGAAATGAGGGAAAGAGCAAGACTGTCAGGCATTCACACAAACTTTCTTCCAAATGTCTGCTCCTTGATTAATCTAATTTTCTAGATATTCCCTACAAGATATACCAACAGCTCTATGCACATTTCTATTATTTCTCCTGTCTTCATCACCAAAAGCTCTAGTCTCTGAATACCTCTTCATGTCTGAGTGATTATTATTTATTTGCTAATGATATGGCTTTGATGATTTCTTGATGTTAAAATGGCTTTTATGTGTACAAATAGGAAAGCTTTACATTTGTTGATATTTAATGTTAATTTTTTTACTACAAATGATCTACCTATCTTTTATGTTATAATAAATTGCAAATAAGGAGATGGAAATGCTGGAAAGTATTGCTATGGCATACATATATCCCTTGTTTTAATAGAATCATGACATCTCTGAAGAGCCTAAAACAAAGCTACAGAAATCATTGACTTCACTTTTGCAAAAATAGAATTCATTCAATCTTCTTCAACTATATCCTAAGCCATATTTTCCATTTCTTAACAAAGCAGTAGCCCAGATTAGTTTGTTTTCACTGTGCATAGAGCATACTGTGTTAATTCACTTGTCCTCTCTGGGGAGTAGATCTTAATTTCAGTGGCACAAGTTGGAAGTAACAGTACCTTTCAAACCACACTCTGGAAATCTTCCAACAGGCATGCTTTCAGGTGTGCCATGAAATGCAAAACACACCTCATACCTCATATCCAGTATTTCAATGATAGAATACAGCCATAGACCAGCACCCTAAAATATCCCTTGTTCCTCAAATGCTATTCTTCATTATTTCTAATAAACAAAAATAATAGAAAGAATTATCTTTCAGAAAGATCCATTTCTGTCAAAGTAGAAAGTGTTTGATTCATATTAAATACTTAGAAAACTTATTTTGCTAACAGGAGTGATTATTATTTTTCTGTATAATATTTAGTAAAACTATAATTATGTTTTTAAAAACATGTATTTACGATCCAAAACTAGAACTCATCAAACCAAAACTAAAACACCTCATGTTAATTGTAAATTATAAAAGGCTGGCATCAGCAGCAGACACTTAAGAATACACCAATATAATCATAAATATTTTACTTTACAAAACTATACTTCCAATGGGGAAATATTCTGTGTTTAAACATAATTGTCACTGGCTCCTTTATACAAACACATTAACACAGGGGAAGTAAGGAACTTTGTCAATGATGCCACAACAATGAGATCATTTGCAATCTCACTTGACAAAATGCCTTTCCAAACTGAAAGCAAGCAACAGCTAAGTTCATGATTTCATTGATTCCAGAGGGATGCCTCATCATAGTGCTCAGATGGTTTCATTCATTCAAGGGGGATGCCTCACCATAGTGCCCGGGGTGCATTGTCTGCCTTTTAGCTCCTGCATTGCCTACATCTCAGTTTTCTCAGCATGAGCTGCCTACTTTATTCTACCCAAAGTAATGTGCAATAGAAAGAGAATTGTCCTGCTTTATAATAATAAAACGTATTTTATTGATCTACAGAAAACCACCTGTTTGGGTTTTGTTTTGCTCTAGAATCAACTACCTTAGTAAAATCAGTATAAATAAATAAATAAATAAATAAATAAATAAATAAATAAATAAATAAATAAATATTTGGAAGGTTTTATCATTTTTTTTTTTTTTTTTTTTTTTTTTGCTTTGCTCTACTTTTGATGAAGAAACTTGAAATAAGAGGGAGAAAAAAAAATCTAAGAATGATGGCAAGAGGTAGGTGAAATTCTTTGGCTCACCAATGGCACTTCATCTAAACTAAAGACTTTCATTAAACAAGATGAAGTGGTACTGTTTTATATAGTATACTAGAGTGATGCTGTTCTGGAATTACTCGAATTTGCTTAAAATAAAATGTTCCGAATTGATTGTGGATTTCTTACATTATACTTATCCTTTGACTAATAATCAGAAAAACTAGGATTTCTGATTACAAACTCACATTCAGGAAACACATGAAACCTTTCATAAAGGTTGTGAAATTCAAAGACACTGAAGAAATGTGAATTGTGTAAAAGTATATGCTGTGCACGCTCTTCTGATAATTATATAAGAGCCTCACATAAGAACAAGTTTCTAAATGCACCACTCGCCATTGGAAGCATAGTAAGGAAAGAATCAACGTGGAATGACCTTGGAAAGGATGTAGATGCTGCTGATTCCTGGTTAGTAATCACGATCAATACCCAAGAAATAAAGAGGTCACAAAGCGTTTCTCATGACAGCACGCTGTTTATTAATATTAGCTGCCTTACTGAATCTAAGAAACTGTAACAATAAAGCACAATAAGAGAGGGGACAGCAGAATGAAAGTTGCCTAGCAGCAAGTGCCAAAAAAAACAAGCAGGTACAGATTCAATTGTTCTGAGTTTCCCTACAGTGAGGAAGCTTTCTGTGCCTCTGGAAGAAGAGCAGCAGGTAAAGCAAGATAATAGACTTCTCAAAATTATTTATGAGGCCATAAGGCAGATTACACTTGATATGAACCTGATAAATATGAAGTACCAATTTCACCTCCGTTTAAAAATCCTTTGGTTTAACAGTGTCTCCTAAATGCAAATATATGGAATGTGTATTTTGTCATTCCTCTCGAAAGAGCCTTCCTGGGTGATATTTAGTATGTACATAACTTTAATAGAGAACCAGATGATATTAAAGTAATTTCCATATGATTGAATTGAGGTGGATCAACTTTATTAGCATAACTAGAGATGAACAAATAAGCAAATAAATATGCAAGTGACCATATCAAATGAGTAAAGGAAATGAAAGGCAAGAAACTTTTAAGAATTTGCAATAGTCATTGCCTGGTGATACTGGCCTTCTGTCTCACTAAACACTGTTCTCTAAGAATCAGGTATTTAAATTATTTGCACATACTCTTTTCTAAGTTTAAACCTCTATTTTTATATTTTGCATGCCACTTATATTTTCTTTGATAGTCATGTGTATAAAGTACAAATATATCTAAATGGCCATATAAACACAACCATGCATATTTCACATTTCACTAGTTCATAATTTTAAAGTGTAAATGTTTAAAATGTATTTTACATACCTGAAAGTATATTTAGCAGAGCTTAGATTCTATCTATTAAACCAAATGCCAAACATTGAGAGATCTTTTTATTCTATCACTACCTGCAGTTCCAGGATCTATGGTCAGGAACTGAAAGAACACTTCTTCCATGACTTGGAGTATTTTGCAAAGTATACAAGAGGTATTCCAAAGGTGTTATTCAAACTCTCTTTCCCTTTGCAAACTTATTTTACAATCATGATTCTGGTTTTAATTTAATTACCTTTCATTTTTACTTTAAAACCATCCATTGGCTCTTAATTCCCTAAGGTAGAGGTCAGAAAATTACATTATGCAGGCCAAATCTTGTCTACCTGCTTTTCTAAATTCTGCCTTATTGGAACTCAGCCACATTCATTTGTTTGTGTAATATCTGTTGCTGCTTTCATACTATGAGTGCAAAGATAAGTAGTTGTAAATGAGGCTAAACAGCTTGCAAGCCTGTATTATTTACTATCTTGTCCTTTTAACCAACAAGTTGCCAACTCTCTCTTTCAGGGTATTTTTAAACCTTTCACATGACAATTAACTGTCTTTATGCTCTAGAAACTCATTGCGAAAATGGTGTCATTTCTTCCATGATTTCTCCAACATGTCTGTATTTACTCAAACTACTTTGTAATCCGAACCTCTTTTTCTGGTTTATTACCAGAATATATCCTAACTACATGAAAGAATCCTTTAAAAGTGAAGTCATTCATAAACACTAAGGGACAAACTATATATTATATATGATCATTAATTTATAACTATGCTACTATGCTGCTTAACATCTCTACTTTAATGACCCACTTTGAAAAATCAAGCACTATACTAATTTATAAAGGTATTAAGGTACTTTTCCCTCAAAACATAATTTGAATAATAATACAAGTGAATTCCTACTAACTATAAAAAGAGGCCACTTAAGAGTTATCTCAGTATACTGGTTGCTCTCTAAAAGTAAACTAGTCATTAATAGTTATATATTATGAGGCAACATTTTGTGGAGAATAGCAACTTTTATAAAATGATTCATTTATCACTCCATTAATTAATGTATTAACTTAAAATATATTATATAATATTGGTTCATAAAATTATTCCTACCAGTCAAAGCAAGAAGCATATGCTTTATGACAAATATATACCCAACTGTGTAGCACTTCCTATCTTTAAAAGGCAATATCCATTTTGGTTAAGGCTCCTCACTAAGCAGGGCCAAATAATGAAAGTTCTATGAGTAATTTGGCTCTTTATGTTCACTTTCTAAAAAAAAATCCATTCCAAAAAGTTAGTTGTTTTAGATAAGAGACAAACCAAAGATTTTTTTGTACAACCAAATAGAAATCTAGTACAGATAATCACAAAAATATGAAGCAGATTGCTGCTGCCAGTGAATTCACAGGCATCTGCAAATGGTTGCTGGTCATTTTACTTCTCATTTAGTATAAATGTGTCGTATAAAATATGTCTTTAAAATCTATCTTTGTGGTACTAGCCACAGTCACAGAGTTGAGAAAATATCAAAAGATACAGACACACTTTCTAAATTTCCACAACAGGTTTTGGAGAAATAGAGTCTGGAATAGTTATAGCTATTTTCAATGATGCAAGAATAATAATTGTTAAAAATAAAGTTTAGAGGAAGTAAAACAATTATGTAAGCTACATCAAATAGGAAATATGAACTAGAGGCAATAAAGATGACTTATGGAGAATATGAAGTTATAATCAACAATATGCCATAGCTGATGAAATGAGGAAGTCAAGGGAAAGAAGACTCTTTACTGGTAATGTCTAAGATGTTAGAACCTTGGTGAAATATACATGATCTTGTTGGAAATAGTATGGAATTACATGATACTGAAGGTCAATACAAACCAATATATTTTGATGTATTTTTCTATACAGCATTGCATAGGCAATTATACAAATGCCTGTAGTAGTGGAAAAGAGACAGTAACATTTGTGAAATCATCTGCAACCTTACACTCATTCCAGAAACATTACCTATGATATGTTAAGAAAAAAATGGTCTCAATAACACCCATGTACTTCCAACCTTTAAAGAGTTTTACATCAGTAAAAGACGATCACCATAAAAGTGTTATTCCAGTGAGGATTTTCCCACCACCAGCAGAAAGTAGCAGGACTCAGTCTCGAAATTCATGGATAAAATTCTTTTGCTGGTTCAGAGAGAGTGAGGAGGAAGGAATATTTGGTAATATCTATCACAAAATAAAACTATTTCATAATGAAAAAGCTATGTGTTCATGATTAGTGAACAAATTTAGAATTCAGGAAAAGAAATACATGGCAATAGAATTAATTCAAGTAAAAGAAAAGTTTGTCAAATTCTGGAGGTAAAATAATAAAAGAAAGAAGATAAAACCTGACACAAAACAGGTTTCATGGTAAAATAAAGTGAGTATAAATTTTGAAAGAAGTCAATTAGCAAGTTTTAAAGAACAATACAGGTGGAAAGAAAAGTTAACCTGCTACTGTTATTTTTTAAAAAATTACCAAAGGAAAAAGGGAGAGAATAATGACTTCAGGTAGCAACCACACTGAATAAACATGATTTATATCTAGAACATTATAGTTGAAAAAATTAACAAAATTCCTAGGAAATCTGAGATATTTGTAAGAACTAACTTAAAATTTTGAAATATATGAGTTTCATAATATACAACTCAATATTTCAAGATAGTATCACTCAAAATGTAATTAATATGGAAAATTATTGTGGAATTGCTTTAGTCACTATTTTTTACATTTAAAATTTTACTTATTCTTTGCACATTTTAGGTACAGGTAGGCAGGATAAGTTATGCCATGTTACATACACATGTGGAAGTCAAAGGATAGCTTACCAATAAGATTTTCCCTTTCATATGAGTTCAGGGTTCAAACTCAGGCCCTAAAGCTTGATGGCAAATGAAAACCCTGTTATTGGACTGTTACCTTTTCTAAAGCTAATATATACTATTCACCTACATAAGATATGCATTCAAGTGCTCAAAAGGTACAAGTGGGTAGTAACCTTCTTACTGCTCAGGATGCACTAAACATAAGCACATATGAGCCTAGGATGACTTTTGAAGTTGTAACTTGGTTAGTTAGCCAGCAAGAACTATTTTACAAGAATATCTTTCCTGTATTTTCTGTCATGAAACATAAATATAAAGGAAAAGAACGTCTAAATTGAAAAAAAATCACAGAATTCTGTCAGAAATTCTCTTTATATAAGTAAGCCAGAATGATTATTTGAAACAAGATCTTAAAGAAAACCTCTCTGAAGCTGATAGCTTGAGCTTTAAAAGATGTAGTATAAAAGTTAAAAGTAGGAAACACTTCCATGATTTCTGAAGTCAAAGACACAATATAAACACTGAGCTAAAATTGGCTTAGAAATTTCAAAACTATTCCTCATGAAATCATAATTATATCAACTTGTACAAATAAAAGGTCAAGAACTTTCCAAATAATTGCATCCAGACATTGTCTCATTATTACAATCCTACACACAGAAACAATTCAATATCCATTGGATTTATCTCTTGCTCACTCTATTTTCTCAAGACTGACTAAGACAGCCAAATCACACATCTGGTGTACCTTCTTTAAACCATTTTTTCTAACTACCTACATCAAATAAAATGAATTCTAAATACTTTATTCTTTATCAGCCAACCATAGAACAATTCACCATAAAAACAGAACAAAAACATATTAGCGCAAGGAAGGTTTCATTTACCAAATAATTCTCCCTCAAAGTATGTCCGTTCCTTTGGATGACATTTCAAAATTAATTAGTAACACAGGTACCGCAGAACAAGTTATGTTCCTTTAAAATGCAAGCATTGATTTAAAATTTAAAATCATATACAGATCAAACTTTAGACAACATTCTTTGAAATTTCTAAATGTTATTATGATTTGTTTGTGTTTCAAATGACTCCACCTCAGATGAAAGTTTTTCTTATGCTAACACAATTCACATTTAAGATCAACAATCAAACAGTTGGATATGGAGACATAAGGTATTGCCATTGTTAATTGAGGTAAAATGGAATGTTACAGCCTTATGATGAAAGTGGACATATTTACCTTATAATAGCAATCACTTTGTTAAACAAAATTCCTTATTTTGAAATGAAAAATTACTGTAATTTATTCTTATTTGTCATAATTTTACATGGCAATATCATACATTATAAAAGGATGTCATTTTTCATATAAAAACATTTTAAGGCTGTATTTGATAGATTTTCAGTTATACTAAAATTAAATCTATCTACCTAACATTTTGGCTCGACACATAAGCAAAGTGTCACTTTTATAAGACTGACAATAACTATGTAAGGCCAACATTAGTATAGTGTTTATATATTACTTAAATAAAGCAACAGTGAGTGTTGCTGATCTTCTAAATAAAAACTAATGCAAACTGTTATCATGCAAAGAAGATATTGGATAATGAGCTCCCTTTATGATAATTTAGTTACTTACATTTTTTATAGAATTGAATTGTTATACATGTATTTTCCTCCCACCAAGTTTAAATAGGTTCTTTGAAACTAAGCTTATGGTACATTTGGCATAGACTTTATTTCAGAGTAATAAATCTGGGAAGACAGTCAGTACTTGATTTTATATTTTAATTATTAGAAGGAGAAAATAAAGGAAAACCATCAAGAAGTAAGTTCTTTATCTGATAACTAAAGACAAATGGCTTAAAAGTATTACAAATAATGCAGCTATGAATATATTTGTAATATTATTTGTAATAGCCACAACCTGGAAGTAACCAAATGCTCCTCAACTGAAGAATAGATTTAAAAAAAAAAGATGTGGCACATTTACACAACAAAGTACTACTCAGCCGAAAAAAAAAAAAAAAAAAAAAGATCTTGAAATTCGCAGGCAAATGGATGAAACTAGAATAAACCATCCTGAGTGAGGTAACCCAGTCACAAAAAAAGACAAATATGGTATGTACTCACTCATTTATGGTTTTTGGAGATACAATCCACACCGCCAGAAAAACTAGGAGAAAGGATGACCCTAAGAGAGACATGGTCCCCTGAATAAGGGAAAAGGGCCCAGATCACCCAAGAAAATTGGGGCAAAGGGAAGATGAAATGGAGTTATAGGGAAGATTATAGAAAGGTGGTCATGAGCTAGCAGAAATATTGACTGGGAATAATAGAGAAGAGTAAGAAAAGAGATACCATAATACAGGGGCGATTACAGGTTTTAAGAGAAATCTAGCACTAGGGAAATGTCCAGAGATTTATAAGGATGGCCCCAATTAACAATCCCAGCAATACTGGAGAGGCTACCTTAAATGCCCTTCCCAAAAAATAATATTGATAGCTACATTATATGCCATCCTAGAGCCTTCATCTAGTAGCTGATGGAAACAGAAGCTGATAGCCTCAGCTAAATACTGAGCCAAACTCCTGGAATTCAGTTGCAGATAGGGAGGAGTGATGAGCAAAGGGGTAAGACCATGCTGGAGAAACCCACAGAAACTGCTATTTTGAACAAGAGGAATGGGACTCATGGACACCAGACTGATGGCAGGGAAACCAGCATAGGACCAACCCAGATTCCCTGAATGCAGTGTTAGTTGGGAGGACTGGGCAGTCTATGAGGCCTGTGGTAGTGGATCTTTATTTATCTCTAGTATATGAACGGGATTTTGGAGCCCATTTCCCATAGGGGGATACTCCTTCAGCCTAGACATATGGGGGAGGGCCAGGGCCCTGCTCCAAATGATATGACAGATTTTGAAGACTCCCCATGGAAATGCTCACCCTTCCTGGGGCACAGAAAAGGGATGGGATGGGAGGGGGGAACAGGAGAGGACAAGAGGGTGCCGGAACTGGGATTGATATGTAAAACAAGCTTGTTTCAAATTGAAACAAAAAGTTATATATAAAAAAAAATAATGGGGATGCAAGTACTTGTTAACTGCATTGGTTGTCCAGTAATAATAGTCAAACAAAATTGTCTATCCTATTGTTAGATAGTATAAATAAAATGGAAAATAAATTGAGATATTTGTTTTGGAAGTAGTTCCACACTTTAGTTATTTAATTTATTCATTATTGCATTTCATTTTTATTGTGTTGAGTAGAAAACGATATATATATATATCCTAAGTGCCTCATAAAATTAATTGTGTCCATGAAGGCATATCTGAAAGAGATTATTTTACATGTTAAATTGAAACATGAATTAATTCTTATTAAGGAAGCTAAATGTATACAATAGGATTACTGAATAAAAACATAAAAAAAAAGTTATAAAATATGCAGACTGATAGCTGGGAATCCAACATGGGACTGACTCAGACTCCCTGAATATGGGTCTCAGTTAGAAGGACTGAGCAGTCTGGGGGACTTCAGACAGTAGAAACAGGATCTATTCCCGGTGCACAAAAAGACCTTGCAGACACATCCCCCATGAAGGGATACCCCCTTAACCTAGAGACAGGAGAGAAGTCCTAGTCCCTACTTCAAATGACTTGACATATTTACATGACCCAAACTGGATAGCATAGCCCTACAAGTGGAATGAAGGTGGGGGGATGGGAGGGGAGGGTGGCCAGGGTGCATGTCACAGGGGAAAGAGAGTAAGAGGGAGGGAGGGAGGGAGAGGAACCTGGGATCGACAAAATTTTTAAATTATATTATTAATAAAAAATAATCAAGTTCCCCATGTCTTTAATAAAATATTAATTTCCCCAACTCTGTAAAACATAAGGAGATATATATGATCTTCAATAATGTAACTAATGTGTACAATTCATAATTCTCATGGAAAAGGAAATATCAAGATCAAGGTGTAAGAGAAAGTATCTTGCATTGAGGAAGGTAGGTTTTGTAGTTGTGCCTGAAAAAGTAGGAAAGTTTAAATCTGTTTTCACTTCAGAGAATTTTCCAGAAGTCAATAAGTAGGATGATCTGGGCTTACCAAATCCTTATACTAAATTTGCATCCACTTCTCTCCTGCCTTGTGTATCATCTCCTTTGCCTGTGCTTATTCTCTAGAGATACTCATGAAGCTTGCAACAAAGATTTCTCCCTAAAGTCACATAACAACTTGGGAAGATAAAGCACTGACTGGTAAGTCAGACAATTCTTTAAATTAAATAACCATTACTGAAGCCCTAGTATTTACATAGTGGTTTACAAACAGTATAGGAGAATGAGTTTTCCATTATGTTGAGAGCAAGACACTGCAGTTCAGAAGATAGAAGCTAAACAAGAGTGCACATTCCAGTTAACTTTCTGCCATCATTATTGGCATTATTGACACATACATGCTAAAATGCCAGACACTTAAAAGAGAGAAACTCGGGGCATACTTTCTACAGAATCTAAAACAAATCAATTCCTGCATGTGTGGAACACAATTGGAACAAAAAGCAGCAGAACTGACAGGAGCGATGGACCTGAGCCTCATAGCAGTGCACGTGTACAGAAGCAGCCACTGAGCTCTCTGTCTGTTGGTCTGAATTCAATAGCTGCTGTGTGGATCTGGAAAGAGAAGGATCCAGATGTTTGACTAAAGGTTTTAATTCTGCAGTATGAACTTCCTTACAAATAAGAAAAAGAAGAAAGAGCTCCAGTGTCTTGGCTAAACCTCTTAAGCTGTTATATGAAGGGGCTCAAGAATGAACCCAAATTATGGGCTATCCAATGAAAGCTAAGAGATAAATAATCTAATTCCCTAAACAACTTGTATTTACTCTATGTCCTTGAAAATGTTTCGTTTTATTGTAAATGGTCGTTGGTTGGGGAAATAGATACAGCTGCTTGAAACAACTTGTTTTATGATAACAGATTAGCAAAAGAAAGATGAAACTTTACAGGTCCCTCTACCTGTCCCATGCAGTTAAATGTGTCAATTCTTCTACAAATGTATTTGAGAACATGTGACCTATACTTCCATAATTAAAATGAAAGCCAATTAGAAGAACAGAGATTCTATCAAGTGATAAAAAGCCACAAATCTTTGAAAGACAATAAAAAAATCAAAATCAAATCATCATGGTCATTTTTATTCTCATCTCCAAACCTGAAAAACACAGATCACAGATAAAATGTAAGGAAACAATTGCATCTTGATTGCCAATTGCCATGTGTTAAAAGCATCATTTTACAGGAAACAATTTGCTTAATAATTTATGTCTTTGAAATAAAAGATTTCCTTGCAAATGGTATGAAAAGCAAAAAAATGAAAGCTTGAACCATTTAATGATTTGCAAAAGATTATCATTGATAAATTATCTGATTATATATTTTCATTGTACAATGAAACATATATGATCCAACTATAGAAATACAGAATTTCAAATGCTTACAAGAAAATAGTCTCCAAAATAAGGTACTTAATATTTATACCTCTTTTTGAAGCAGTTAGCTCATGCCTAAATTATTTTAAGAAAAACAAAAGCATACTAGAAAATGCACGAGTTAAAGTCTAGAAGCTAGAACTGAGGAAACATGAAGAAGCCATCATGAAAGGCCTCACTAAGACAAAGTGCAGTGGATTTTTCAAAAGTGCAGTGACCTTTCAAAGACCATCTACCTGGAGGGCTGTAATGCAGTGGGTATTTCATTATCTACATATGAAAAGGAACATACAGAAGCCCTCCTTTTTCCACAAAGGAAACAGGAAGTCTTTAAAATAATAGAGTCAACCCATAAGAATATGTTGACCATTCCTTCATAAAATCTATAATTACCTTGGATAAATATGTTCATGGTGGGCTCAGTTCTATTCACACTTAGATATCTTTATGGAAGCCAAAGTTAGACAGAAACCTTTGCAAAATGGAACTATTTTAAATGAATGTAACACCATATGCTAAAGTATATGTTGGTTTGAGCAAACTCCAGAATTTGTCTTTGATACACAATTGGGTTATGTCTTATAATAAAACACAAAATGTGTGTGAAACCTGTGTTGGAAAAAGCACCACATTTAGACTTAATGCATTGTTTGTTCAAATTCTTTTGACAAATGCATATGTCTGAATCTGTTGTCTTTTATTCTAAGTAGCATTAAAGATTGCTTTAAAAATCAAATTAAGCACCAATTCTGAAATTAGGTTATAGGTGACAAGGCATTAGGTGTTATGTAAGATTGCTTTCACTAATTTACTTTCCAAAAAAGCCTCATTACTCTTAAGGGAATTGTGTGGCTATGCTTTTCCCTCTTGTTCGCTCTATAAGTTCTACTGTTTCCTCCTTATCGTCATGAGAACATATGTTACAGACACAAGTGTCTGTGAAATATGTTCCAAATTAATGACCTCAGATATATCACTATCATACAAACTTCAGTATGTGTGTCAGAATATTATGCCTTACAATTTAAAAAGGAAGAAATATAATAATTATCTATTATAACATGATAATTGATAGTTTCATACTAAGTACATTCTAAGGGTTGGCAAAGTTGCAAGGGCAACTCAAGGAGGGCTGGAAAAAGCAAATCAACACAGATTTCAAGTTTCCATCAATGTATGTGTTTTACGTAAAAGTGACATCTAAATAAAGAAATAATATTTTGTAAGCCTTATTGTAGAATTAACTACAGGACTCTGTTCAAGTACCCAAGGTTAAATCACATGGCCAACTCTATCGACCTATGCAGATTAGAATGGAATTAAATGAAAAAATTAAAATCCTTCCTTGTATAAATTGAGAAGCCAAACTGAAAAAACTTAATAACATTCTCAAACTCAAAATTGGTTGCCTTGATAAATAGGTTTTCTTTAATTCATCGCTTAAACCTACTAATGACAAATGATTATCCAATAGCAAATGGGCATATTGCAAATAAGTACATACAAGTAACACTATATGGAGTGTTGTTCTAATGAGAGCATCCAACAGTTTTCCCCAGGGTTGCACATTGTGGAATAACCCAGATTCAAAACAGACACACTGGGGTAATGTCATCTTATGAAGAATAATGAATAGAAGACTTCTAGACATTATGTCATTTTGTAAACCTGAATAAGAACCAGAAGTTTCATAAATATTATCTCCTTCCCTTCTAAGAACTCAACACCCTGGACAGTATTACAATATTGCCATTATTCAACACAAACACACACACACACACACACACACACACACACATCATATGCACACACACATGAACATCAACAATAACAAATAGAGGGTAGAATTATACATAAAAAAGGTTGCATGTATGATGAGAGGTGGTGTGATTAAGGAAATGGGGCCAGTGGTTGTGAAAATGGGCAAAACTAAAAAATAAACACCTTTCATTTTCCTGGTCTTTTATGGCAACCGCCTTTTCTCATTGCAAAGTTTTCTGCTTTGGAGAAACACTCTGTGCCAGGCACAATGCAAGGCATAGGGACTTAGAGAGCTCATGACTTTCAGCATGATCTTTGTACTTACTTTACTGTCTCTAGTGTCATCTCCTTTCATAATTCTTATACTTCCCCCTACTTTACACCAAGTTTGGAGGCTACATGTGAGCATCACCCTTTTGGGGAGCATGCTGACCACTAATGATCATTTCTTTGAATGTCAATTCATCTACTGCTTTCTTGCAATCAATCTTCATTGTGCTTGTCTTCCAAAAGCTTGGCTGAAAGGCCATACCTGTGTTGTCTAATTAATGTATGCACATACAATGAATAAATGACAAGATGTCTAATAAGAGAAGTTAGGATTTCAAGTAAATGGACTTTGTAATAACAGAATTGTACACTACAATATTTCATTTTAAATGCTATAATCGCTAAACTTTATAAAAATAAAATCACTGGAGATGGGCATAGTGGCACACACCTTTTTTCCCAGCACTCAGAAGTCAGAAGAAGGTGGATCTCTGAGCGTGAGGCTAGCCTGGTCTACAGAAAGTGTTCAGTGACAACCAGGGCTACACAGAGAAACCTTGGCTCAAAGTAAAATAAATTGATAATTAAATAAATAAATGTTAAAATTCTTTGCCAATTATTTTTGAAGGTTATCTGCTAAATTTCGATCCAGCTATTAAACGGTAGAGTGGGACCTGAAAAGACTGATCAATTGTCCCACTATAATTTGTATGACAAGTTCACACTTTTAGTAGTTAGAAAAGTATAAATTGATCTGAAAACTAAGAAATATCCTGAATAAAAGTTATCCAGTCCTGAGTAAATGCAGTGAGATATTTGCACACTATATATTTTTAATAATTTCATCATTATGGCAAGAAAACACGAATATGCAGTTCACATAATTAATGTCTGTAGTAATCAAATGGGAGAAGGGTTGGCACCATCAATGAAACACAAGCTTGCTGTCCGCGTTAAAGCACAATCTTGAAAACAAACATTAATCGAGAAGAAACAGCTTAAAAAATTCTTTAGTGAAACATTAAGCACAGTTATCTGATGTTTATGTTCTTCTCCTTTAATAATTAATGAAATGTAAATAGTCAGGGGAGGCTTTGGTTTTGCATTGTAACTAACCACCATTATAAATGGCAGTCAGATGTTTACATAATACCCAGAACCTTTTTGTATAAAAGGAGGTTACAAATCTGCTCCCTTTTCCCTGCTCAAAGTCAAAAATAATGGTGCCTGATCCCCAGAGCATTCACTGCAGGGACTGTTTGCATATTCAGTTATTGTTTCTGCTGCGTCAGTCATCTGTTGAAGTTCACTCTAATGTGGCCCTGATCAATTCTGCCAGCTGTGCTTAAGTGCTGTTTACTATAATAACATCACACTGCATTCTTATTTGGCAACAACAGCTATGACAGCACCTAAATGCATGGAGAAGCCAAGATTTTTTTTTTATCATGTACACAGATCAAATGGAAACTGTTTACAGAATACAGTGATGTTCTATTTCTGTCCTTTCTAGTGAATACCAACAGCTCAATAATGGCTTTGCAAAAGATTGCTACTCTGTTCTTTCTAATGATTAAAGATCTTGTTGACCTAAATCTTCAATAAGATATAGAAATTATTTTGTAATTATACCTTATAGTCTTGACCAAATGGTTGTAGTGTGTAAACATGTTCATTTACTTGGAAAAGGGTTCCTTTACAATATCCCTTGGTATAAGACCAGCATGTGTAAACTAGAATAAGTGTGTCAGCCACACAACTAAAAAGAAAATAAGGATTAACATAGTTTTCTAACAGTACCAAATATATAGGTCAAGAGAATATGAAAGTGTCTACTTTCTCGTGTTAGGTTTCATTTCACTTGACACTATGCAATAAAGCAAAATAAGTCAGATATGCCAAAATAAAACTATATTTCACACAAAACCTCACAAAGACATAAACATTAACATTTGTAACTGTTTCTGTACTTATTAACTATCTTTCCATTGTGCTCTATGATCACATATCATCACATTTACATTAATATCATTGAAATTTTGAAAAATGCCTATTTGTGTCGCTGTGATTCAATTAACATACCCTTCGAAATAATTGTGTTGTAAATACCAGTGCTGACTGAGGAAAAGCAGATTAGTCACCAAAATGTCATCCCTGAGATTTTAATCCCTTGAAAGCAACAGCAAATAAGTGGTATGTTTTTCAGAATAGCACAAAATAGTATGATTTTTAACCTGAGTGTAGGCTATAGCTCATACGGCTTTGTAAGCTCCTTCTGACCCGTGTGATTTAACAACAGTAAAAAATCATGTATTAAATGCTCAGATGTTCAAATCTTTACTTTTATCCAATTTCCAGCTAAACACTATACATTTGATTTCCAGTAGCCATAGTTTTTGCATTAGTGTCTATCAGGCCTGTCAGATACTTCGACATTAGCTTTGCCAAAGCAACCTCCTGTGAACCAGGGAATCTCTCTCTCTCTCTCTCTGTCTCTCTCTCTCTCTCTCTCTCTGTCTCTCTGTCTCTCTCTGTCTCTCTCTCTGTCTCTCTCTCTCTGTCTCTCTCTCTCTGTCTCTCTGTCTCTCTCTCTCTCTGTCTCTCTCTGTCTCTCTCTCTCTCTCTCTCTCTCTCTCTCTCTCTCTCTCTCTCTCTCTCTCTCTCTCTCTCTCTCTCTCTCTCTGTTCTTGCTCAGTTCTCTAGTTACAGCTGAGAGTTTTGTAACTGAAAACGTTCCTGGAAAGCAACTATTCATACACTTTATATAATTGTTCCTCCATAGACAACACTTACCTCCTCAGATGGAATCCTTGTTCCTAAATTATTTTTAAAATAACATGACATGCTAGTAAAATCATCAGGTTGTTAGCAAGAATACAAAACAAAAATAATTCATTCAAACTGTTTAATCTAGTCACTGAGGATTGACAGTATCTTTTTATACTGTTGAAAGCTCTTTTAACATTAACTGATATGCTCAAGTGGGAAGAAATGAAAAGCTTTCTGCATATGAAAGTTCATCTTTTGCCTTCTTATTATCATCAGATAAAGCAAAGGAGCTTGAAGTCATAGCTCAGATATGTCTCCCAGGAATCAACTCAAAACATCAGCATCAGGCCTGTCACCAGATGTGAGACTAGAAGAGAGTAATGCTGCTCAGTGAAAAGAAAACAGCAGAGGCGTTAACCTCACCTGTTTACACCACTCTGCATGGGATTATAGAAAGGCCATCTTATTACTAAAGGTGAAGCTATCTCACCTAGAAAGATAAGTGAACCACTGCAAATATTGTAGTGACTGTCCCGTGAATGAATTGGCACACCAAATGACATAACTCTCTCAATTCCACTTTCCAATAACTCCAAGGCACTAGGGATGTGACAGTATGATGAATACCACAACAGACAGCTCCAATATGGTACCATTTTACCAGATCAATATCTCACTGCAATATAAGAAAAAAAAAGGAGCTGATATTAGTCTACACAGTGTATTACAGATGAGGTACATTTCTTCTCATTGCACTCATGCTGAACCAAAGCAATAATTCACAGATCCCTTAAAAGGTTCGTGCACCACTACCACATGCAAAAAAAGAGACTAATCTTTATTTCAACATCTGATTCACATGTCTAGTTTAAAGGAGTAAGAATTCAAGCTTTGTAATGTCTTTTTTATTAGCTATCATTTTATAGGCAGATAAATAGCAATGTTGGTATGTTCAAAGTTCAAAATTATACAAATATTCATAGATTACTGACATCATTCTGGTACTAGCACGAAAGAAATTGTACTCAATATTTCACAGCCAGATATCTTACTCTCCTAACAACTGAAAGGAAACTTGGAAGCCTTGTGCATTCTGAGCATTTGAAATATAATCAATTCTCAATTATCAGCAATGGTTTATTCTCTTTTTGATTACTTCATATTTCTGTTTTTAAGCAAAGTCAGTGTGGCTAGCTACTTCTACAGTTGCCAAGAGTGCTAACCTTCGAAATAGTTGTGTCTGTGTGCACCAGTCACTCAAAAGGAATATAAAGTAATCCTCACGTCATAGTTAAAATATAAACAACTAAATGCTTCACTGTCTCAAAATTTTGTAATTGATTCATGCTATAGCAGATGCCCTTGCTATGATTAATGTGGGAGCCAGGCAATTTGGAGTTGAATTTCCAGGTGATTGTATGCCTTAATATACCTTTATGCTCTCCACTCTAGTATTTCTGAAATTTTTCTCTATTTTCCACATACTACCTCAGCAAAATATCATTTCTAGAAAGAAAGTTCAAAACGGATCTAACAATACTTGATAGAAGAATTCTCACTCAACTGCCTGATCCAAGTTTCTTTTCTAATCATACCTGTTTCCCTTCTGGCACTATCCATGGTTTTTGATATGGGGACCCTCAATTAATATCCTGAAAATCTGAGACTGGCTATCTGGCTGCTGTCCAACTACCAATAATGTACCTCATTTCCCCCTTCTGTGTACTGAAGCTTCTGATGGGTGGTATGTAAAATTCTTGAGACAAGGGAGTTAATTCTTTATTGGAGGATGTTCACTCCTAATATTTTCCTAGCTGCTGCCAACTTGAGCTATGAATTAGGTCAACACTAAGAGTTTTGTTTTACAGATGAGGAAAATGAGGTTTATTGAGGTTAAATGGCTTAGCCCATTGACCCAACAGCTGTCAGAATTTAGTAACCATTCTCTGGACCAGTGCTTCCAAGCCCAGATTTTGCAATGCCCTAGGGTGTCTCACATTTCCTAAAGTATTTCATGAAATTCTCAAACAATTAAAAACAAATATAGGCCAAATTCTATCTTCTAGACATAACTAGAAAGACCAGACACAAACGTATAGCCCATTTAAGCTCTGAAAACATGAATAATAATGTCACTATCCGTCAAGTTACTGCATTTCAGGAGGCTAGTAAACAGGTAAACAGAACAAAGCAAGACAGAGGCATAGTGACACATGTTGTCAGTCACTAATGCTTTTTTCATTTGGGCACATCAGGTATTTTGTTTTGGTTTAGACATGCTCTCTCTGTGTATCCCAGAATGTCCTAGGGAAGTCTGAATGTCCCTGCTGTAGCCTCCCAAGAGCTACAATTATAGGTGTAAGCAATGAAGCCTGGCACTGACATCATATTTAGTATCATTTTATCTTTATGCCACAAAGAGCAAAACGCCCGACAGAAAGCCTGTATCTCTTACTCCTCCCTTTACAATTCATGAGAACATTGATTGTATTTGTCTATGAGTCATGAGTTTTGTATTTTTTTTTTTATCTGTAGAGAAACTGTGCACTAAGATGCTTCCTGGAAAGGACAATTGGCTAATTCATTTCAAGATTTACTAGCAACAACCAAACTTTGGAAACTTTGTTTGTTTGTTTATTTTTTTTCAAACATCTCTTTATTTGTTTCCCTGTTTGTTTAGTTGGATGGTGGATCGGTTGTTTGTGTGCACATTCATGCATGCACACTTTGACGCCCATGTAGAGACCAAAGGACAGCCAGCTGCAGTTGGTTTTCTCTGTCTACCATGTACATTCCTAGGCTTGAACTCAGGTCACTGGGCTTGGAGGCAAGGACACCTATTTCTGACATTTCTCATGCATTCTACTTGTTTTGTTTAAAGAAGTTCTTAAAAGAATTGTATTTGACGGGCTTTCATTTTCTGCCATATATAAATAGATGGAACAGATATTTTAAGCACTGGAGCTACTATAGAGTTAGATATGCCAATAGAGAACAGCAGTGAGAATGGTTGACTTTTAATTGCTACATCAGTAAACATATCAACTATTTTTATTTTATTCTCTATCTGTAGATAGAAACTCCTCTTAGCTTTCTCCTTTTTCAATTAATATCTTTAGGGGTTGTTAAGGTCTGACAATGTGTGTGCTGGTCCTAGGCCCAGTTAACGGAAGAATTCTTTGAGGCTAAGGACTATTTATCTTATGAAACAGCCTCCAAAATGTAAGACAACATTGGAATAATGACCAGTTGTACCATGCTTGAAATGCATGAAAGTGTTACTTAAATTATTTAAATTTGAAAAATACTAAAAATTAATTGAGGTAGACGCAAACTACAAAAATGAATTTGCACCAATTTTAATCTTACTTCTTAATAGCTTGGATCTGAGAGTGTTTTCATTCATTCGTATTGTTAATATTTCAGAATTTCTATTTCTATTTCTCAAAGGACTTAGATGATGGTTTATGAGCTGATTTTTAGGAAAATTAAATATATATTTTATTTTATGTCTTTGAACACTGAGCCATCTTTCCAGCTTTTTAAAACATTTTTGAATGACAATTGTATCATAGACATTTTATTATATATCATAGCAATAAAAATAAATATAAGACCAGATCTCTCTGTCTATATGGATTTACAGCTTAGTGATGGATACTGATAAAATAGACAATTTTAATGCAAAACATTAATTTTAGCATGGAACTTTAGACACTTATATGAACTTAAGATACTTAATCACTGTTTAAGGTTCAGGGAATCAATGCTCTCATTATATGCTCAGAAATTTTATTTTAAACCAGGAAGGAGTGAATTCTTGATAGTCACAGATGTGTCTAGTTGTGACCTAAGATCACATGCCTACCTTTTTTCTTTTGAAAGTGACCTGAGTGAATTTAAGGGGTCATGAAAAACAATGGCTCACATAAAAATTTTGTAAAACAAGAAAAGAAAACTTTCATATACTGCCACTCTTTACTTGTTAAGTAAAATTCAATGAATAAAACATAAGAAATAGGTATCAAAAGTTTCGGCGAAAAACACCTTTGAAGATTTTTGAAAGGGCTTGTTATTGATGTAAAGCAAAAGTAGTTTATTTAGCTTGAATAATTAATATTATGCCTCAGTAACTCATAATAAACATGCATTTAATTAAATGTTGAAATATCACTTAAATCAATACATAGCAATTCAAAACTCAAGATCAAAAGCAAAATTAGGAAAAAGTGTTTTAATGCCCTAAATGCCATAAGCACTAGATCAAGAGCAATATAAATAAATGATTTCCATTTTTAAACTATTTTCTTTGAGGCTGTAGTGAAATAAATGGACCAGTGGCTGAGCCCTGACTCTGTACAAGTTCTCACTGTCTAGTCCAAGTAAATCACACCCTCTCTCGGGACCATTTTTCCTAATCACTGAAATGGGTTTGTAATAAGGAAAATGGCACAAGTCTCTTGCTGAGAAGCTAACAGATTGTTAAAGGTACTTGGAAAGCAGCACTTTGCAAGGCAAAGGCACTTTTCAGGAATGGCTTTAACATTTCACTTTTAAGGGTATCCAGTGTGGGGTTTCCCAAAAACAGTACATAATGTACAGGCACACAAAAACACAAAAGGGAACTCATGCTTCATAGAAAATCTATGTATTTAGAATCCATAAGCCATGTGTCCATGTAGGATATTTTTTAAGTTAACCACTAAAGACAGATGCTTGGGACCAGATCAGAGATCTGTTTAAGGCTGTTTCCTCACAGACAAACTTTGGTCAACACTGTTTAAAGTAGTGGATAACATTAGTCCAGAGAATTGGCCAGTGTTTAGACAGCCACACACAAGAACTGTACAGTATGTTTGCTGTGTTCATTTCAAAAAGACTGGAAGAATGAGAAATAGATTTTCATGTAAAGAACTGACAACATTAATAGGTTAAGCTAACATTAGTACCGAGAAGAATAAAAGCATCTCTGTGGGAATCCCCCCCAAAAAAAACACGGGAAGCAGGATCATCAAAGGAGCCCAACCCATGCTATGCAGTGAAAATACATATTCCATATGTATCAGTGGCTTTCAGTACCTAACAAATACCATGCCACCAGGAGGAGGAGGGCCCTTTGGTCTGTTTAATTACTTAAGCAATAATGTATAATACTTTGACATAAAAACCACATAAAAATATAGACTCATCTTTCACTTTCCATCATACATCTGAACAAAACCTGTGACTCAGTTGTTTCTGGGCCCATGATGTCAAGAAACGCATGAAAAGAAGTGAATATAAATATTTGCCATCTTACAAGATGTCTGAGTGACATATAAATTCTACCTCTAATTCCATCCCAATGTTGAACGTTAAATTAATGCACATTAACGCGGCTTTGAAGGATGTCATTAAATACCATCTATACTGCAGAAGGAATAAAGTCCCCTCCCCAGCATGATGCTGCTGCCAGGGTTTGTATTTCTTTTTCTTTTATTTTTTCCTGTGGTCCTGTTTAAATTCTCACCTTGCTCTGCCCTTGTCATCAAGCCGTTCAGGCACAAAGCAGGGAGCATGGGGAGTGTTTACTCATTTCCCAAGTCCATTATCTTAGGCATTAATCACTGGTCTGGAACTTTTGGACAATGCTGAATCTGTTACCTCCACACACCCTCATGCCCCCCACCCATGGCTGCTCTACTTGTGCCTCTGACAGTTCCCCATTTCCAAGCTGCACTATATTAATGACCTTTTCAACCAATTAACTATTTTTGTCTCTTATTAAAAAAAAAAAAATGGTTAGCCTTAGTAGCCCTGTGAAACATCACGAACCTAAAGTGGATGAAGTGTTAATTCTTAATTTGTTTTTGTTTATGTTTTTGTTTCTATTTGGAGAGATTGCTTAAGGAAGGCCAGTCTTCCAAATATTGGTTTGTGAAAAATACTAGATTTGCTGAGACTCAATTCACATCTCCCCACCCCCTTCGGTATTATTAAATATCATTTCTAGAGTTCAAGTGAACTCTGAAAAGCAGGTCTTTTTAAATGTTTGAAAGCAAACTTTTTTTTTTTCCTCTCTGGAAAATGACTGTGGTTCCTGTATAACATAGAGGGCTGTTCTGTGACTCCGAAGCTGAACTTCCATAATGATTACTAAAGCAAGAGAAATAGATGTAAGAAAACAGGACAGCTGGAGGCTCTTGAACCACAGTTGTCAAAAGATTTGTTTGTGAAACATGCATTTTATTGCCTTGTATGCATGTAATAATGAGGCATGGACAACTGCAACACCGCACTTAATGACTGCATTTCTTGTTTCAGCCACTTTCCTTGTCCTCTTGCAATTAACGTTTTCCCAGATCACCCAAGGCTACTTTGTCAGGGGAGAAAAAAAAAAAATCTGAAATTCACATAAATGAGCAATGTCAATAGTTTAGAGTTTACTTAGAGAACAAAGAGCCCTTATGAGGCACTAGTGAGAAGAAATGGGGAAAAAATGAGTCTTCACAATGGAAGCCTTTTCTTAAAGCGACTTGTTATCAAGCAGTTCAGGATAGTCCTTCCAATCTGCATTAAAATGCATTTCATTCCATTGACTCATTTGCATTAATTTCTCCCATTATATCTGAAAATGGCTGAATGTCTACCCAACACAATGCCACAGCCTATCACAGGCTACCACGGAGGCCCCAGGTGCCAATTTACTCTTCTTAGTTCTTTTCATTCTGTTTGCTGATTCTGACAACTGGACTTCGCCTCTCAGTCCAAGGGACTTTTCAATTGGATTTGCTCGTGGTGACAAAATTGTTGCTTTGCTGAGAGGAGGGGGCTCTTTGATTGAGCGTCTATCACGCTGCCATGGGAAAGCGAGAAGCGAATGATTCTCAGTGGCTTCTGATTTCCAGTATTTGTTCAGCATTAGACCCACTTCTCTCCAGAAGAAAAAGCAACATGTAGAAAGAAAGTGACGGGCAGAAACACACGCACTTGCTCGGTCATTCTCACTGCACTCTGTATTCAAACAAGGGGGACCTATTACACAGAACGCTCCAGATCAGCCTCCCTCAATTATCACACTTAATCCTTATAGCTCTATAAAGTAAATATTTCATTACAATTTCAAATAAACAGTCACCCAATCTAATGAAGCAAGAACTCAAAGTGGCAATGTCATAGAACTCGTTACCGTCATCAAAGGAAAGGACACAGCCCTTCCTACTAACAATGAAAAAAAAAAAATGGATACTGGAATATTTATGAACTAAGGGGTGTTGTAGTTCTAAAGGGTCTTTTTTTTTTTCTCCCTGTGCCAGTCACCAATTTAATTTTGCAAATACAATTCAGTTATAGGCATTTTGTTAGTGTTTTCTTCTCCCTTCATTTCTCTTGGCTTTTCACTCCAGTCATTTCTCTGAACTCATTGTGTTGATCACTCAGTACTCCCATATGGAGAACATCTGACACTACCACTCTCAATTCTGTTCATAAACAGAGAACTTGAATATGGAGCTTCAGATGGAAGGCATTTATACAGTGCAACATGCTCATCTTCCTAATCCATTGTCTCTACATCAGTGTTATCGAAAACCCTTCAATATGTAGGATTTTTATCCTTTATGCTCTACTCTGGGGCAAGAACATCTAAAAATGACTCTTGAGTCACCAAATCTTAATAATTTTCTTTTAAAAAAAGCTTGAATTGAATAAAGATAAGTAGATTAAGCCCTTAATCAAATATTGAATTGCCTCCATGCTATTCTAACTACCATTCTAATCCTAATCTTTGCTCCTTTGAGAAATCATTTTTCTCAAATTATTATTTTATCCTTCTTTTTGAATATTCTGGTGGTAGTCATTATATTTTCACACTTTTGTAATTTACTCTATCGGACAGGACAATGTGTGTGATAGGACTTGAAAAGGCTCATTGGAAATGTATCCTGTGTTATTCAACAAAGCTCGGATCTCTTGTAGCTAACTGGGACTAGAAACCCTTCTCATTTTCTCTCAAGTTTTTTTTTAAATGCTCTACTGACCTATCGTGTAATTAATTACTGTTTCTTGGAAAGTTAGAAAAAGTGTCCTCTAGTGGGAAATACTTGCATTTTTTAATTTCCTCTGAGATTATCAAATATTTTCCCATTTAAAATAGCACCTAGACCTCAAACATTTCAAACATGGAACACTTGGCAGAGTGTGAGTGAGAACCAGGGTGCTGAAACAGTCCTGATTCCCCAGCAGTCTGGAGAGGGTCTGCATGGTGGATTCTGTACTAAAGTCACTCATACTACAACTGCAGCTGCGGGAGTCATCCTTCAGAAAAAAAGAAGCTGGAAGCTAATAAAGTTGAGTAGAATTAAAAGCAGAAACCCTAAGGACATTACCAAGATAAAGCCACATTTAAAGTCCTATACTCTTTTATTAACTTAATGAGAAATTGCCCCAAATAAAATATTGCATGTGTGTATATATACAGTGGTAAATTAAATATATAATCTTAAATATGGATGCTGTAAATAATGCTACTATCACTATTTGTACTAATATTTATGATTAGATGTCTGCTTCCTACACTTAATTTTTAACTCATGATACATTCAACAATTTCAAAGGACTATCAGATTGCATTTATTGTGGTAAAGATACAAGCCAGAACACAGAAATCACGAACAGTAAACTTTGTGCTCTAAGAGAAAAAGGCTGGAACTTGCAACAAATGCTGTGTAGAAATGTATGCTCAGTTCACTATGTCAAACAAACAGAAATCTAAAGCAAATCACATCTCAGCAGCTCAGAGTCTACACCAATATCTCCAGACAAAACGCTTGTTTGGGGCCCTACTATATCTTCTGGACCTTCATATTCATGTGGGAGAAGATAAGTAAAATGCCTACCATCCTAGACTTATACCTACCTGCCAAGTGAATAACTAAACACACAGAAGACCCAAAATAATACCAGGACTAGGTAAGTGCTGTAAAGAAAAGGCTAATAGTAGTCAAAACATCTAATTAACCCACATCAGGCAAATGTACTAAAAGATAAAAATTGAAAGATATAAATTTCACACTTAAAATTTAGTATCATTATTTGGCCAAATAAATGACATAATTTTTCTCTATGATTATGTTTAGTTAAAAACAAGTAGAAAAGTGTCTATAGTTCATCGCCAATATGTAAAAACTGTGTTCACAGCATAGACATGATACGACAAAATTAAACCTTGCCATATATTGGCATGGTGCCTCAAGTGATCTACTCTAAGGTGTCATAATGCAATGCACTCAATGGGTCTATCATCAAACTAACTAGCATTTAGCCCATTTTATTTAATTTCTGCCTGAAGCATCTTCCATATATTAACTCATTTAATAATTTACCTGTGTGACTGAGTGAATATCATAGTATTTCATTCAGCTTCAAGATTCTATGCCAGGTGCATGGCAGTTACAAACTAATTGACATGTATGTTTCTGTATTAAGTGAAGTCAGAAATGAAGGCATCTGAGTCAAGAGTCTTTGTAGATTGTTTCCCATTCTTACCTGGAATACATGAAGTGTTACAGAGATTTCAAAGATCCTTTTCATTCAAAAGTGAATAGATTGGTATTATTTAGAACAAAAGCTGTGTTCCTGTTTAAGTATGGTTGGTTAGATTAAGTGCTTAATGTTATTATACTAATGTCTCATCAGTTTTGTCTTAACTTTGAGACTGCCACTTCCTATGGAAAGTGAAATATTACACTTATAACAAATGAATCTTTGAACTGCTGTTCAAAATAAAAGAGGCAAGAATACCCTGGATCAAGTCCTATGCTCAGTAGAAGAAAACAATGTTGAGTTAGTTCACACATATTTCCAAATGTATAACAACCAAGTGCATGGAAAATGAAAATTACTTTTCAAAACTTTTAGAAAAAAAATGCACCCTGTTTGCTACTTTACAGAGTATGTCATCCACTTATCTATGACTTTATCTGACACTCCTTGAGTACTTAGTTTATGTACCACTTTCCTAGTCACTGGTGTAGAGAATATGGGGTGTTTAGAAAAGACTAATGTCTGGATAATCAAATATCATTGATTTAAACAATAACTTGAAATAATTATAAATAATAGCATTAATAATTATCTCCCTTATAGATACTTCATTTTAACTAATGTTTTCTGGCAATAACATTTAAGATCTGGTAACACTACATTATCTAACCATAAAATCTAGGACTTTACTTCTTCCATCAAGAGCTGGTGACCAAATTTGATGGGACATCCCAGAAGAGACTGTTACAGCCATCTCCTCAATTCATCTTTTGTGATCTCAGTCTTCACACAGCCCCTTTCTGTTTTCCACATGTAGTGCCATGATAACTTTCCCCAACATGCTTCTCATCTCTATGTTTTCTAGACTTTTATGTTGTCCAACCTCATGCAATGCACTGCTGTAAAAATCTTCACTGTGCCCTTGATGTTTTCAATTAAATCTAAACTCAAGAATAGAGCATACTTAGTCTAATGACACCCTATCTCCTCAGCTATCTTTGTGTGTATGTGTGTGTGCTTGTCTGTGTATGTATGTTCCATGAATGAAACTAGGTGTGCCAGTGCAAAATGGACTGGTATAGAGACAATAATCTTGGCTGTTTTCATCTATTGCTCTTTGGTTTATTTTCTTTAAAAAAAAAAAAAAGTCACTCACTGAATTGGAAGTTTGCCATCTTAGCTAGGCTGCATACCTAGAAACTTCTAGGAGCCATTTCTCTCTTGTTCTCTGACACTCACAGTGCTGTTTACCAGGAATATGAAGCCAACCATGCTTGGGTTCTATGTGGGTTCTTTGAAATAAAGCTAAGTCTTTGTGTTGACACTGCAACATTTCCAAACCCTGTCTCTAGCCTTGTAGAAGCAACAACGATGATTGTCATTGTATATGCCAGGGATTTTAAAAGAGGTTTATATCTACACTGTTCAGCTCTCAAAAGATATGACTCCCAAAGTGCAGTTTTTACAACAAAATTCTACAAATACAAAGCTATAGTGTCTGTCAGATCCGGATTCTGACACAGCGTCTTAATAAATGTAAAGCTTTTGCTCCCACCCATGCCCCTCTCTCTCCCGGATTCCTCTACTCACATCTTTCATCTTCTCCTATCTAGCTTCTTCTTATTAGGCTCTAACCACTATCCCAGCTTGTGTCAATTTAGTACGTTATAATCTGTAATCTATTTGAGGAAGTTTAAAACTCCAAATGGCCGTTTCATTTATTGCTTCAATTTCTTGCTTGGCTCATCCATGGCAGGACTCAGCAGCAGTATGTTTTTAAGCATTTAACTTCTTTTTAAGTTATAGTTAGGTTTGAGGTTAAACACGGCAAACTAGATCTTTATATAGTAGTGGTAAGGATCACATGGTTTCTATTTTCCCTGGCTCCAAATGTTTTTATTATCATAAAAAAGTTTCTATACCAGTCATGTGAGTTCCATGTACATGGAAACCATGGCTTCCTTAACTTTAGAACTGGCAAGTGTCTACAGTTTAAAAATTTGTTATGTGACCACATGAATAAGTCTTGATTATGCTGACAACTATCTTTGCAGAAAATATTAGTCTACTTGTTAAAATTCTACATTTTGAAGTTTCAAATGTTTCTCGGACTGAAACATTTCTGAAACAGAGGAGAATTAAATAATGCTTGAAGTTGTTAATGCATACAAAGTTTCAGGATTCCAGAAGGTAAAGCATTTGTCTATCAGGTGTGAGACAGGGTTGTGGAAACTCTTGATCTCTGAACAGACAGCTGTGGAGCCTCCAAGGGACCGAACTAGGCCCTCCATATGTGCAGACAGTTGTGAAACTTAGGCTATTTGTGGGGTCTCTGGAAGCTGGGCCAAAGTCTATCCCTTGTACATAAGCTAGCTTATGGGAGTCCATTCCTTATGAGGGGATGCCATGCTCAGCCTTAACACATGGGGGAAGGGCTTGGTCCTGCCCCAACTTAATGTGCCAGACATTGTCAACTCCCCATGTGAGCATTCATCTTTTGGGAGGAGTGGATGGAGCTGGGCTGGGAGGAAGGTGAGGGAAGCTGGAAGTTGGCTGGGGAAGAGAACTATGGTTGGAATGTAAAAGGAAATTGAAAAAATTGATTTAATTTAAAATGGGAAAAAGGGTTCCATCTTAGAAAAATAAGTTCTGATTTCTTTCTCAGCAAAGCAAAAAGAAGAGTTTCAATTCATATTCTATAAAATGTCTGTTTTCTACAAAGTTTTTAGATACTAGTGTTTTGTTAATATGTATGAAAAGGCATCCTATAGACAAAAATAACAGACCCTCTGCTTTTCTCACTACTTTCTTTTTCGTTATCTCCTTCCTTCAGATAAAGCAAATCATAGAAACTACATGTTTAAATAACTACCATTTCCACCCAGTGAGAGACTGTATTTCCCAATGATTAATTAGTTAATCTTTGGTAAATTAAAATATCACATTACTTAGCAATTAAAATATCATAATATTTACAACAGTTTCTGGAAAAGTAATCTAATACTATTACCAATAAATTGACTTTAAAACATTCCGTGATGTTTCTCCGTACAATGATTGAGAAAAAAACTAGGAGATATTTCAATAAGGCTTTTTTTTTTTTTTTAATTTTCAAGACCCCTACTGTCTATGTCTTCACTAATATGTGAAATATCTAAGTTACAATATTGTGAGGAGTTAGTCAGTAGGGGAATAAAATACATAAGAATATAAAGAGAATTGGAATGCTCACATAATAAAAATTAATCATACTGAATTGCTTTGGGGAGACTCATACACTTGACCCACATTGAAGACTGAAATATTAATCCATTTCTGTGACAGAGATCAAGCTTCATAGTCGCTTTTTATCCTCCTCATAATAGAAGCAACAGTTGTAAACCATAATGTTATAGTTCAAACAATGCCCCCCCTAAGACTTCAAATTTATTATAGCATTCATCTCAAAGACAAAAGCCCTGGTGTAGGAAAAAGCCCTTTTTAGCAAAAAGCATGGTTGTTATTTATGGCTCAGATGCAAAAAATGAGTTTGGGGAATTTATCAGAGATGAAGGTATGAAATGTTTTAGCTTGTTCTTCTCTCTCTAATCCATAAACCATTTTCTCAGCCACCCAAGTGAATTCTAATGGAACAAGAATGATGAAATAATATTTTTCTAGCCCTTTAACACTTTTTCTTCTGTATAACTTTCAGTGGGATAGTAAGAATATGGCATTTATAAAGATAAAATAAGAAGTATATAAACACTACTTTGCAATAAAATGTGATTTAGCCTCACAGGCAAAATTTAGCATTTATAACAACTTAAACTTTTATATGCTTAATTCTGGGTACTCCTGTTATTACTGTTATTAGTATTATTATGGCTATTATAATTAGCATTTGAGAATGTTAAGTACATTTTCATCAAAGTAATTCCAAAAATGTAAGTCTCATTGCCTCTAAATCCTGATGACTCTACCATGGAACTCAACTACATTAAATATTTTTATCCGGGAGCTATACATTGATTGTCATTTTCTTTTGAAATAATACTTGCCATAATCAAAACAAAGAAGACTTATAGCCTACTCACTTTCCTCTCTGTGTGGAATGACTACAAATGTAAATAAAGAAGCCCAGGAACACGAGTGTAACTTAATGAGAGACCAGATCATTTGCTTATCTTGTCCACACCATGGATTCTAGGAGGAGAGAAGTGACTGTATGGATAACATAAGAGGAAAAAAAAATTACTTTATGTCTAGCCATGGAGAGAACCCATGTAAGTAGCGAGAGTTGGGATAATCTCAGTATCATGAACAATTAATTTATCATTCTTACACATAGATTTTCTAAGATTAAAATAGTCAATCAATGTGATTGGAAAATATAAAATATATTGTTTTTCCTTCAGGAAAGTAAGAGGCTTATATATATATTTTTTTCTTATAAAATTTCTCTGCTCAGTGTACTGAGCTTCTGTGCTCAATAAGTGAGCTATACAGGTGCCATTTTTTTTTCTTTTTTAATTCAAAGAGGACAGGCTATTTCAGAAGAGAAGAAAGGAGCTAGAATACAAGGTAAAATAATTCCTAACCCATAATCCTTCCTGATCGATGTTTGGTTTGCATTATATTCCTTCTATTGTTGACCAATTTTAAATTGTTCAAACAGCTCAAGAAAAGATCTGGTGTGTATTGAGAGTTTGTAACGTAATAATTGATGGAATAGAGGAGAATAGATGACTGTGTTATTTGATGCCTCACAATGTTATAGCCTCTTTACTGAGTGTTGGCGAACTGCCTTTTTGTCTGGCTACTGTAAAGCCTTTGCTCTAACTTCTAACTGCATAGTGATACTTTATCCTGAACTTGAAATGCAAATTAACTCAGTTCTATGAAGACATGCTGTGGTTACTTTAGTTTTTTAAATATATGTGAACATACTATTCAGAAAGAAATGTGCAAAGCAATCAGTGAAGCCATGTGAGTTTGTGTCAAGTTAAGACAGACCAGAAACTTGGGTCAGGGGACATGATTCATTTGAGAATACAGTGTCAGTGACGTGTGCATGAACTTTGACATGTGCATATAAACATCATACCTAAGGCCTGAAACATCTTCCTGAAAGCCTTCAACATCTGATACACTCTAAACAAAATATTTGCCCTAGGGTTCATTTCAGTAGACATATCACTAAAAGTGGTCATTTTCCTCTTAGTTATCAGAGAGTTGTGCTCTCAAAAATCGTCGTTTTCCAAATCTTTGTAGAATCAAAGCAACTGTGGAACATCTTAAAGCTATGTGTTTTCAGGCTCCATCAAGTGTGAAACTCAATACTTCTAAAATTAGACCAAAGAAGTACATTGTTGGACCCTACCAGGCTCTTTGTTGAATAACTGGGTCAATTTTCTGAAGACTGGAGATATTGTCATATACTTTTTGTTTTGTTAATATAGTTAAATTATCAAGATACCTTGCTTGCTTTTAGTGCTCTTGTATATTCTTTGTATTTCAGGAGAGAGAGAGAGAGAGAGAGAGAGAGAGAGAGAGAGAGAGAGAGAGAGAGAGAGAGAGAGAGAAACACAGTTCTTAGTAGTTACTCTAACTTTAGCGTTTTTAAGCAATAAATGATATTCTTCAGGAGGTGTACCAGGAGACCAATGTCAGCTATTGATTGGAATTGATAGGTGACGGGATCCTGGGCATAAAGGCCTCTCACAAAATAGCAAATGATTTACATAAAAAGGAAGCTAAATTTTACTATCCACTCTTCTACAGACAGCATTCTTTCTCACTCCAGAAAAAAGGCAAGCTTTAATACATTATGCTAAGCAGAAACCTATAAACATTGTATAACTTACAAATGTCCTTCAGTGTATTAGAATATTTTTAGTACAGCATTAAAATTTTAAATCGATTCTGCCACTCAGTTCACATTATTTATCTGCAATTTCTCCATATTTTAAATGTCACTATGTCAAATTAAGCAATAAAAAGTTTAAAAGATTACAACCTGAACTTAGCAGAAATTCAGTTGCATTGCTGGGCCTGAAATCTTTGCCTCCTTGTGTTTTCAGTGTGAAAATGTCTTACTCTAGACTCCTGTTACCGTCTACATTAGTTTGTAGAATGTACTTCACATCTTTGCACTATGGAACAGTGTAACGGACCCCGCAGATCTCTCAAGCTCATCCTAATAGTAAAGTAGTGAAATATCTAACATTCGCCAGCTTAATATTCTGCAATTTCTTTGGAAAAGATGTTCTGCTATGTATTATAGCTGAATGATTTATTATTATTCTTCAAATTTTAATATCTTAAACCATGTTTTAATTCTATTAGATATATTTTAACCTGTCAAGATCTGGTAGAATTTTCCCCAAGCCTTAGTCTATATTAAATAAAGGGAGACCTTAAGGATGAATTGACATCATGAGAAAGGGTAATGGGATGGGACCCAGGAGCTTAAGCATCAAAAATATGTATTTTACTACTGACCTATATAGTCATCTCTCAGTGAATTCTATATATATCATGGTACAAAATGTAGCTAAATTATATAACAGGTACTATTGTGAGAAAACTATATCAAAAAGTGATAAGTGTGATATGTCTTTTAAAATGTACTGCAATAAATAGTATTATCATTAAAAAATTATCTCAGAAATGATATAAATCTGTATGAAATAAGGCTACCAAATTTCATGTATTATTAACTCCTGATTCAGACTTTTACAGTATAGCCAGTATCATATGGATTTTTTTTTTCTTGAGTATATTATTTTTGCTATAATACTGTTCTCATTAGAATGGAATTTGTGTTAACTTCCCTGTACTAGGACTTACTAATAGGATTGCTAGCAATTATTATCCTGAAATGAAATCAGCACAAACTATTAGATCTGTTTAAACAAGTTAAAAATAAACCTTGATTAAATGTTCTTTTATAAGAAGCTGCTCATTAGGGCTACATGGCCTTCAGAAAAATTGCTGTTTCATTAACATCAAAGAATGGACTGAGTTTAAACTTGCTCAACTAAAAAGTATGATAGAAAATACTTAAAATGTTTTGGATGGTGGAAATCTTAGAAACAACCTTTCTTTTAGTTCTTAGTTTAGTCAGTATAAAGATATAGACTCTTAAGAATGAGAAAGATTAATAAATGAGGATTACAAAGAAAATTACCAACAAAAGTAAAAGCAGCAACAAAAATATATATCCCAAAGTGATATGTTTATATAAGTTGATATGTAAGCCATACTTAAAAGAGTCACTTGGGCATTTAAATGCAAAAGAATTTATAAATTTAAATATCCTTGAATTTACTTAAGAAAACCAAACAAATAACAAGAAAAACTTAACCAGTAACTTTTAAAACAGATAACATGCCACACCCTTATGGAGAGCCCTGGAAGGAAGTGTAAAAATCCACAAGTGTAAATAAACTTCCATTCGTTACAATGAACCAATAGGCACCTAGGACCTGACCATGTAAAAGTTATAATGTATATGATGTATATAATTAAACTAAAATAAAATGATGGGAACTGTCTCAAAGCAAAGGAAAGAACTTGAATAAAATTAGAATTTTTTTTTCACTTTCCTAGTACTACACTACACAAATACATATGCACACTTTCAGGCATGTGAGCACCCCTCCTCTCTCTCTCTCTCTCTCTCTCTCTCTCTCTCTCTCTCTCTCTCTCTCTCTCTCTCTCTCTCTCTCAGACTTACACACATTTCCCATAGGGAAAAGTAAACACAAAAGTAATGAAAGCAAATGTTAGTTGCACATTATCTTCACAGTTGAGCATAGGTACAGGATAGAATTTGCCAGGCTTGAATCAAAATCCTAAGAAATAAGTCGTCAAAACATCAAAAGTAGTGATAGCATGTAACTGGAACTTCATGGGATGTAGAACTGTTTACAACGTAGAAATACCACATCCTAAATGTTTTTCAAAAGTAAAACAATACACCTTTGAATATCACCTGAATTATTCTGAAAAAGCGACTACTACAATTTTATCTCTTTATTAGATTCATATCCTCTGCATTGCACCAGCGCTGAGGCTTTGCAGTAACAGGTTTGGTTTCAATTTTTTTTTAAAAAAAAAAAATCTTTTGGTTTAAGTAATTAATATTTCATAATTAAACATACTAAGAGGTAGACAACGGATGCCTTGTAAGTCTGAGCATGCCTGAAAGCAACAAAATCACACTTTTGCTGAAGCATTTGTGTGTGTTTTGCACAATTTTTAAAAGTTTAACCTCTGTAGATCAATGTGCTTCCTTAAAAGACTTTAATAAATTAAAGTGCAGAGAGCTTTTTTTTTTTTCTTCACCAGGCAGAAAAAGCTGATGAGACAGGTTTAGTTTAATCTCAGGCAATAGAAGTCATTAACCATTCTCTCAGGGATTAAAATATAGCTTGCCCTTTTCTTCTCTCACTTATCATTAGCATCACTTTAATCTCCTAGCGTTTCACACTGCTATTTTAATCATTACTTACTGCCTTTTGACAAGTGCAGAACATGCTTTTTCTCATTGAGGCAATATCCTGGTTTTAGCTGACAAATGTAGGACATAATGTAAAAATATCAAAGTGACATCTCTTAAACACACCTTCATCATAAAAATCTCTAAAGTTACAACATTCCTTTGTCTAGCATTTCCATGAAAATTATCATCTGGAAGGTTTGTATCTTAAATAAGCGAGAAGAAGAAAAAAACATTTTCTTCTAAATACAATGAAAATAGTTTGAAAAAGTAATAGGCTAAGGAAATAAGACTTGAAATGCAACTCATTCTCTCTAAAGCATATGCCCATAAACCACTACACACTTACAAAATCAGTCTGCTGTCTCATTTTGACTTTAAATTGAAACATTGTATTGAACTAGTTACCTGGTTATCACTTAATGTACATGGTTATGTACACAATGTGTCCACTCTAGACAAATATGAAGTACTGAGGTCATTTTACCCAATTTAGTATTCTTAGAATATCTATCAGACTCTGCAGATGACCACATATTAAGTAATTCTTGTAGAAAACCTGGGTGGAAATAACAGTGTTGAGCATTGTATCAGCATGGAAAATCCTGAAACCATACTAAGATTGCTACAAAGGAACTCTGTTGCATTTTCTAAATTGTTATTTTAAGGAAAAGGAAAGCCATATGATATTTGTTACAAAAAAAAAGAATTATTGACATCTACTTTGATCTAGAGCAACTCCTTAATCTAATCTACCTAAACCCCAGGATGATAACAAATTTAAAATAAGCCTCTTGGGGTATGGGAATTTGAATTTTGTTTTCTTTTTAGACATAAGCATTATAATAGAGAAAATATATGTCTATATATTCTAGCATCTCCACACTATTCAATTGTAACTTAAAGATAATCCAAAATGATATATTTGATAATTATAAAACCTGACATTCTAAACTGAAGCCCTGAATTTTTTTCTGGGGCTGATCACTCACTCTTGGCCCCAAGCCCTTTAATCTAGTCCATCTGTAATGATCTCACAGTACTTTCAACCATTATTTAACTGTAAGAAGAAAAAATATGTTGCTCTATATGTTTCGACAATAAAATCCCTTCCTAAGCTTCACAAAACAGAACAATTCATTATTTGATCTCTTTCCAGGTTCAAAGTCTGTCTTATTACAGTACTTCAAAGAAATATGTAATCAAAGACAAACAGCTGTGAAAACAATCTTTTATTACTTTATTATCATTGTGAATATATCTTTGGAATAAACCAGTGGCAATGGCCTACAAATAATCTTCATAAAGGTTGTTGTTTTGAATTTGTTCACAAAACTCATTTATCTTTAAGGCTTTAATTTTATTTCCTATAAATAGTCCCGTTGTTTTATTGTCTGCTTCCCTAAAAGCCACCCAAAAAAACAATGGTTACTGGAAAAAAAAAAAAAGCAGTGCTCTATGCTAATGTCAAACAAATGTTTTCAACGAACAAATTCACAAAATGAAATTCAGTGATGTGGCCCCTCTTATTTAACATGTTCCTGGAATAAAAATCACATTTTCTGCTGGCCAGACTGATCAGTGAGATGTATGGCTTCCTGGAGCAATATGGCAGCTCCACTGTGTCATCTATACTCTAAATGGAGCACCAACACCACTTTCTCAAAGTGTCTACAAATATCAAGCAATTACTTTCCTCAATGGTAGCTACACTGCCCACATGATTCCCATATTCCACATGGCATACAAAAGTCTGGTCCTACTCAATGTATTCACAATGAATTCTCAATTGCTGTTTGCATGAGTAAAGACTCCCTTGTTCTAGAGACTTAGATGAGACACTGTAGCTATCAGAATAGAAGTGATGGTGTCCTACCACACAGAGTGTACAGGTACAAGAACATGAGTCTCAATGAGAAGGTTTGGGCAGTCTAAGGGACCTCTGACAGTGGAACCACAAAAGGACTTTGGAAGGACATTCCCCATGGATAGATAATCCCTTAACCTATAGGCAAGAGGGAGGGCTTAGTCCATACTCCAAATGACTTGACAGGTTTTGTTGATTCCTCCTGGAAAGTACCACTCTCCCTGTGGAGTGGGGGAGGAATGGGATGGTAAGGTTTTCAGGGGGCATGGAAGGGAGGAAGAGAGAGAGGGAGGGAGAGGGAACTGAGATTGATATGTAAAATAAGAAAAATAAATAAATGAATAAATAAATAAATGAAAGGAAAATAAGTGTATCTCTTAAGCACTCATTTGCATTATTACCTGCTGTGCTGATGCCAATTGTCTAAAAAAGCATTATTGTGCCACCTGAGAGATTTAGGAACTGAGTTTGAAAAGACAATAAACTTTTGAGTTATTACTGGATTGATGTAGCTCCAGAGCTATGGTATTTTGTGTACAGGGCTAGAACAGTCTTTCTAGGCACACTTCCTACACTCTCTTGAAAGGGATGATATTACAACAGTGAGGGACAGAAATAGGTAACTAAAACTTTCTGTGAAGCTAAAATGTTGGGGATGATAATGTGTTCACTATGCAAGCACAAGAATCTAAATTTGTTCCCGTGAGTCCATGTTTTAAAAGCCTATCAGCACAGCAACTCACTTGTGATACCAAAGGGAAGCAGGCAGATTGTGGGGACCTGCTGACCAGACAGCCTCATCTATTTGTCAAAGTCCTGTCTTAAAACGAGGTGAACACTATATGAAAAAAGGACAGTGAGGCTGACCTCCAGATACCACATAGACATGAACAACCCATATGTGCCTATGCATGCATGAGCACATGTACACAGTGAAACTAATGATTCATTGTTTAGAAAGACCCTCGTTTTCAAGCATTTCCAGAATAGTACTAGACCAAGGGCAATGTGGTATCTGTACCTTCACTCTTACCAAGAGAGTTGGAAGGTACTGTAAACATGCTACAGTTAACACATTCTTGGGGGCACGGGGAGGGGTGAACAGATAATGACAACTCTCAGAGTGCTGTGATCATATCAGGAAATGGGTAATTTTGGGCCTGGAAATGAATTGTGAAAATAAAGAGATTAGTCAACTTCATTTCTTGCTATCTTCTCGCTGTCTTAAATGTTCTGTCTTTACAAACAAACGTAGGTGCGTATAAAACATATAGCCTACAAGACTCAGATGCTAACACTGGGAGCTTCTATTTATCTATAACATCCTGTTTGTTGAAACAAGAAGTCTGAGCTGAAAAGTTGTTCCTCACTTCAGTCTGTATCATAATGTTAACTGATGGACATTGACAAAGGATGAAAAGAACATGGCTACAACAGGTTGTACATGGAACAAATCAACTAAAATTTGTTGTTACTAAAGATAAACTTAACTACAGCAGAGGCATCCCATTGGTGTTCATATTGGCAGAGGCTGTCCATCAGCTGTATCTCGGGACATTGACAAAAATAGAAAGACTTGGGTAGAGTCTTGATCCTTGGAAGCACAGCTAAGTTTGATGTTACTGGTTACTAAATAAACAGCAGCAGAATCGGAAATGCATGTAACGCATGACTCAATTTCCATAAAAGTTCATTTCCTGACTTTTCAGTTTGATTGTATCAAAAGTTATTTGGTAAGAGAAGCAAAACAAAACCAGTCACTCCAGGATCAGAATAATTAAGCAGTCATTTGACCAAATATTTCCTTCCTTCCTGTGTCACTATAGTGACTTCTCAGAGTCACTATTAAACTCCAAATTTTAGCAGAAATATTTCAATGGGCAAAATCTATAAGGGAAGTAGTCTGCAGTAAAATGTTTCACAATCATGATTGGCAGAAAAATCATGAGGTCATTTTTTACTGTTATTGGTAAGACATGTTCAAGACAAATCTTGTGATTTCAGGTCTTTAAATGGTCACAAATAGACTTTGGGAGTGGATGGGGGTGGGATGGGGAGATGGTAGGGGGAGTAGGAGGATGGGAGGGAGAAGAAATTGAGATTGGTATGTAAAATAAGATTTTTTTAATTTAAATAAAAATTAATTTAATAATAAAAAGGTCAGATTACAGAATTGAAATTCACCACCAACAACTTCTAGTTATACTAATTTTAATATAACCTAGGATTTTACTTGGTGGCTGAGTATAAGAAATACCTGAGAAAATTCAAATTTTAATGCAATTGTTTCATTAACAGCCTGGTTAACAAAGAATTCCATTGTTGAATATTAGATTTGTTTCTTCTAGTTTGAGTGACACTATAATAAGCAATAAAAAAACTAATAACTGAGTATAAAATTCCTATGAGCTTCCATCTTTTTGCCTTCTTTGCAAATACATCATTCGTGAAATTATAGGAAGCTGCCTTGTACAGTTGTCTTTTAGCTCTTTGAGAACATCATCTCACATATCATTTCATTTCTGAACAAAACATATTTGAGTGGTGCTATTCCACATTGAAAACCTGGAGTCTCTTTTACCTGTCAAATAATTCGGTTGCTTTTGCCTTGTCACTCAAGGGTAATATTAGTTAGTCCTTATTTCTTTTTTTTTCTTTTTTCCCTCCAGACAAATGATTTCCATCTATCCTCAACTCTGTAGCAGATTATTTCTTCCTCGTGCCACACTGAAAGCTGTCTCTTAGCATCAGTTGCTTCTTACATCCTGACAAAGCATCTAAAGCACATTAGGAAAAATATCCCATGTGTGATTCTCTCCTTCAATAGTCCGCCAATATCGTGCCGTCTATTCTTTTGATTTTCCTTTGCTATTTTATTCCATCACATTAATTTTCCTGGCTTACAACTTTCTTGTTGTCATTTTCATGCATGTTCCCAGAAAAAGGAACTCAGGGAACACAGTTTCCTTCTAACGGGGAACAGCACATTCCAGTGGAGAAAACACGTGCTTCAGGGCCTGCCATGACATGCAGTAGTTACATGAAAGTAGTTTGCTAACATCAGCAGCAAGTCTGTTTCCTCAGGCGTAAAATGGAGGTGCTATTATTTATCCAAATATAAAGGTCATTATCAATAGTTAATCTACAGGACTTTTAAAATGTTCATGCTACTCACTCAGTGCTAATCAAATTCAGTGACATTGCCCTCTTGTAGGAAACTCTGGGTGAGTCGCCATTTTCAGATATGGCACTTTGAGCAGTGTATGTGATTCTGCTTATGATTTTTCTGGAGGAACAATATCTACACATCACCACAGGAATAAAAATTTCAAATCCAAACTCAAGATTAAGAGATTAAAATGCATTTTTCCCTAGGGTTTATTCTCCTTACTGGACAGTGTGTAGAATGTTTGCCACCTCCACTAAGAATTTCACAAAAGCATTTAAGTATACTTCTACCATCACCTATCATTTCCTAGATGTCTTCAACCTCCAGAAAAGCATTTTCTCATCCTTGCTCATCCATTCTAACAGTGTTCATCTTCTTTATAGTTCCCTTGTGCTAATCCCAGGTTTTGAAAGGACCAGAAAGAATTGTCTAGTCTGACTTCTCTACTCAACTCTGGGCTACCTTAGAGCAAACACTTCTTCTTTGACTCTGACAAACCTGCCCCCCTGCATCAATTCATTGTACAGAATGGTGGGGTCTGAGTGTTCTGTGCATGAGACAGTGAGTGGATGAAGACAAAAGGGATCAAATGGGGTGGTTTTTGTTAAAGGTATCTGTAAATCATAAAGAATTTCATATTTTATTCCTAACATAGCCTAGGGAGAGGAATCAGAGAGAGGTGAATGGGGTCATGATAGCTCCACTGTGAAATGAAGAGAAATCAGAAAGAAAAAAAAATGGTTGGGGGACTTCCAGATAATACCACAGTGGTATACCAAAAACCTGGATGTTACAATAATTCTCAAGTGCAGAGGACTTAAAGCGGTTCATCATGGCTATGTGGCAGTTTCTCCTTTTTGTTATAGTATTTCATATTGCTTTATATACACTCATTTAAATATGTAGTATCTGAGACACATTTGCATTGGCATATTCAGTTACGTTTCAAACAATTCTAAAGCACTTGATATATTTTAGACCAAGTACAATATTTTAGCCCTAATACAAAATATATCTAGAAAAATATGGAGGCTATTACAAACAAGAAATATACAAGAGAATATGGCATGTTGTTTAAACTTTGCTAGAAACTTGATTGAACCAAGTACCATGGGAAATCTGTCTAAACTCCAAATTAATGGTGGAAAATATTTTCTGTAACAAAGTACCCTCTCTTTCCCTACCTTCCTCACACTTTTTTTCTGAAAGGAAAAACATAATCATGTCATTTAAGTGAAATCGGTTTTTGGTGCTTTATTTGTTTTTTTTAACTTAGTCCCCTTGCTGAGTAAGAAAAGAATATATTACAAAGAATAGTTTGTAATTTACTAGAATTTTCAATTTAGTGACATGGTCATTGTTTAGAATACGGGAAAGTGAAATTAAGAAAGTGAACCATTTCAAGATTCCATTGTCATTTTTTCTTCTGAGTAGTACTCCATTGTGTAAATGTAAAACGTGAGTGAGGTAACCCAGTCACAAAAAGGCAAACATGGTATGTACTCACTCATATATGGATTTTAGATATAGAACAAAGAATTACCAGCCTACAATCCATCCACACTGCCAGTGAGGCTGGGAAACAAGGAGAAGCCTAAGAGATACATATATTGTCCCCCTGAAAAGGGGAAAGGTACAAGATCTCCTGAGCAAATTTAGAGCATGGGGAGAGGGGAGAGAGAGTTAGGAGAAACAAAAGAAGATCAGAGGAGGGGAGAGGAGGGCATGAAGCAGCAGGAAGATTGAGTTAGGGAAAGAATAGAAGAGAACAAGAAGAGATACCATAATAAAGGGAGTGATTATAGGTTTACAAAGAAATCTGGCACTAGGTAAATGTCCAGAGACCTACAAGGATGATCCCAACTAACAATCTAAGCAATACTGGTGAGGCTACCTTAAATATCCTTCCCCAATAATGAGATGATGACTACCTTATATGCCACCTCAGGGCTGATGGAAGCAGAAGCAGGCACCCACAGCTAAACACAGAGTTGAACTCCTGGAATTCAGTTGCAGACAGGGAGGAGTGATGAACAAAGAAGTCAACACCAGGCTGAAGAAACACATAGAAACAGCTGAGTGGAACATGTAAGAGCTCATGGACCCCAGTCTATTAGCTGGGAAACCAGCATAGGACTGAGCCAGACCCCCTGAACGAGAGTGTTAGTTAGGAGGACTGGGCAGTCTACAGAACCTCCGGTAGTGGATCAGTATTTATCCCTAGTATACGAATGGACTTTGAGAGCCCATTCCACATTGACGGATACTCTCTCAGCCTAGACATATGGGGAAGGGTCTAGGCCCTGATCCAAATGATATGATAGAATTAGAAGACTCCTCATGGAAGGTGTTACCCTTCCTTTGGAGCAGAAAGGGGATGGGATGTGGATTGGGAGGGGAACAGAGGAGGAGGAGAGGGTGAGGGACCTGAGTTCATCATGTAAAACAAGCTGTTTCAACTTTAAATAAAAATATTATCAAAAAAGAAGTAACAATAAAAATAGTGAACCATAAGAAACATTCCATAGACAAATGAATACATACATCTCCATGTTTCTACTGTGTCTACTATTTCTATCATTCATAAATGGCAATTCTGGAGCTCTGGACTGGTTTTGTGTTTTCCTTTTAGATTGTAATGTCTTGAACACTGAAGAGAGCTGTCTCTGATGAGATCTCTGAGACTATCTCTTGGGTCTCACAGAAACTAGACAGCTGCTTCTCAGCCCTCAGCAACTACAGAAAGACAAGGTAGAATGCAGAGATCAGAACTTGATCATTCTCATAAAATCTAAGGATTATTCATTTTCTTTAAAATAACCATTTCAACTTTGACATCTAATTCATAGTCTTGAAAAATCTGTCTGGTCTGGGGAAAGGTTTCTAAAGAATATCAGTTAGCAACTTCAGTATTTCAGAGAAAATTGAATTTATTTTCATTTTCTGACATAGACTACCCAAGAGGTTTATGGGCATTTATATATGTGGCTTAAAATGTTAAAGTAGATCAGCTCATACTATCTATAGAAAGTTTAACTGTCATGACACTGCTTAACTCAGTGACAATTTCTAAACAGATATCATACACCCACATAATGCCACATTGTTAGATTCATACGTTTCAGAAAATAGGACATTTTGCACTCATATTTTATATCCCAATCTTCAAAATACATTTAAGAATCGTTTTATTTTAAAAATGAATACCCACTTTCTAATCTTACTGTCGAATTTCTTACAGTAGTGGTAAAGATTTACTAATTATCACCCTGTATTATAGTGAGTATACATCCAAATCGCCTATAGAAATCACAAAATGCATGACTGTATTGGTATTTATTATAACACTTATTTGCTTCACTGAGTATATACGGTAGATATTAAATGAATGTGTACTTATTGATTTCAATTTCTTAGATTCACTTTTGGGATGTGAAATCAGTGGCTAAGATATTTATCTATGATAGTAGCATTGTGCCTGAATATTAGGCAAAATACTCAAAGTGTAACTCCTACAAGGTTTGGAAAAGGGATATGGATTAAACGAAGTGGAAATAATTTTTATTAAATTTCTTCCCAATATGAGAACCCTTCTCATAAGCAAAACAAACAAAAACTAAAGAGAACAAACTTTTCACCAGTAACTCTCTGGCATTATGGTGTGAAGAATCAATAACAAGAAACCAGTGTTGACCAAGAGACACAAATGAAGATACCAAAGATGGTTGTCCCTAGTACCCAAATCATTAGATACAAGCACATGTATGCCCAAATAGCACACTTATTTCACACGTTACCACACAGAAAGGAATTATGAGAATATCACAAAAAAAATATTAGGCCACACAAGATATTTGGATCTAATATGTGGATGTAAAAATGATCATGCAAATTAACTAATCACTATTAAACTTCTCATTCAGAAACTAAACTTACAAGTAAGTCAGAATTTATCAAAAATTTATAATGATGTACATGTACAAAGGTGTCATAATAAAACCTACTACTTGTTAGCTATCCTATAATTTGTTAGGTTTAATATTCCCACAGAAATAGACAATATAAAACTCAATTGCTGCATGATTAAACAAGACCTATCCCTATGTTTTCCTATCAAAGCATTAGCAAGAATCCCCAAAACACAAAATACAAGAATTTCTGTAAATAACTCTTGGTACTTATGGTTCAAACACTATACCAGGTAGCAAAAGAGAGGAAAGAAGAGTTTTCCCATGTTCCAGCACAATGCCCTTCTATAGAAAGGGCACCAGAGAAAAGACAGCTATAATAAATTAGAAGGAGACACAAAGAGGAGTAACTGAAATCTAAATATTTCCCTATGGTCTACTTAAATCGTCCTCAATGACTGGGCAGCTACAGTTTCACAGTGCGTCACTGGATCTGGTAACTGAAGACTCTAGCGAAGATGGTTAGAAGGAAAGACATGAATACACCTTAGGTCATATTTATGAATTAGGTTTCCTTGCCTTCAGACTGGCAGAAAACATTTGGATGATGTAAGCAGTCCACAAATCAGTAAGTTTTTTCTTAGCTGAAACATGGGCATGCACTTCCATGCTTTAACATGATTTAACATCATGTCCAAAAGGTATTGACATGAGAGTAAAATTTTAAGGGCAGGACAAAAGGCTACTTTCCTGATGTGAAATGGAGATAGCATTTTTTATTTTTTTTATTTTGGTAGTGGTGAAGCTGTCTACTAAAAATCTGTATGAACTAGCTTCAATCTCCTATGCTTAAGAAGTTTGACCACTTCAACTTTTTTATGTTTAAGAATATGCCTGCTCCACACAGGCTCTCAGTAAACATTTCCAGCAAGTGATTGCATAAGGAATCATCTGAAGGCAGAAACACAGTGTTCCAAAACAGATGGCATGAAGAGGGGGCTCACATGAGAAAAGGAAGACCATAGTCAGTTTTATTATTCTGATTTGGAGCTAATACACAAAATAGCTCATTTTTCGTTATTTCCATGTGACTGTCATCTACTCACATAAAAACAGCATGTCTGGATTAACCAAGTAGGACCTATATATCATTTTCATGTCTCTCAATGTATTTCTAATCATTTGATTTCAATCACTGCAATTCTATGAGCTCTCTTAGATGCCCAATGCCCTCTTCTCCCCTTTGCTTTATATATTTGAATTCATCTAGAAACACTCATTAGCCAAGGGAAGTTTTGTCATTATGAAGTACTTGAAACAGAGACAAATCCCCTGAAGATTCTATGATCTATTTCTTGACCTATTTAAAAAAAATAATAATCAAGTCCCAGAAACTCCATTTTAAAGAATTTCTATCAGAATAAAATACACGAACAAATAGAGAAGCCACTCTCCAAATCAGCTCAATCTCCTTTCAAAGTTTTGGTCATGTATTGATTTGCTGACAATGAAACAAATAGGTGAAGGGAGTACCAGAAGAAAAAGGAGGAAAATCTAAGTTTAAAAAGAAAAGCACAAAATTTAATTTATGCAAAATGAAATACGCTAATGGAGACCTCTGAACACTATTCTGCAGCTTGCTGCTACTAGTTTCCAATTTAGACACCTGTAAATGACAAGAATCCTGAGCCACTATGTTCTCAAGCAATGTAACACAAGCATTTCTAAAAGCTACTGAGACATCTTGTTCTATTTTTGTCATATGATCTGATTTTGTTTTATTTTTCACTAGTTAGAAAGAAAGGTCATGCAAGCCTGTCCTCCTCTGTTAGTTAACCATTTAGTGAAGAAAAAGTCACATTCCATTCCAAGCACATGTGATCACTAAGCATGCAAAATCACCCCACTCATGGTAACCAAATATAATGTCATGCTTTAAAAGGTGTATTATTATAAAACTACTTTTTACGAAGTTTCTTTGATGCTGTTACTGTTTGAAAAAATAAAACAAAGTGTAGGCTTCACAGTGCTACTCGTTGCAGCATTCTATTTGTTATTGTATAATCACATATACACACATGCACAGAGGTCAGAGAGCTTCTTCTCTCCCTCTACCAAGTGGGGCCCTGGGATCAAACTTAGGTGCTTAGGCTTGGCAGCAAATGCTTATGTTTCCTTCTCAACTAAACCAATCCCATGTTACTTCCAAACACACGTTTTAGCCCTGCCATTACAACCACATGTGCCAAAATCCCACTGCTACCCCTAGACTGGCATGGTTCTATTTCTAAAAACAGTAGACTGTACCATTTGGTATGTACCAAGAAGGACAGAAAGTCAGTGATGAGCCACGGCTTGAAACTGGGGGAGTTTGAATATCAGATCATGGTGAGATAAAGAACAAGAGATGAAACCTGCCTTACAAGGGGGAAAGTTGAAAGGCCCACAGAGAATCCATGACTTACAGGCAATCCAAAGGAATGAAATGAGCTTTTGCCAAATAAAATACATGCTTGAGTAATCTATTTTAGTTGGAATAACAAGCCATGGGTTTTTGAAAACACAATTAGCTTATGCATATGTCCATGAAACATTTAAGCCTCAAACAATAAATAAGCATTGTTGTGAATGTAGATCAATACAGGTTCCATATTTAGGACACCTTGAAACTGCAAATGTTGAGCAGATGCTATTCTTCCCTTACAATCCTAAAGGATGAAAGATAAAGAAAGTGGGAACAGACTTGGGTGCTTGAATGTGGCAGCTTCAAAGCTAGTGAGATTGGATGTGCTTTGTAAAAGGAGAAGCAAATTAAAAGACTAATTTCAACTGTGATGACTCAGACATGTTGGATATACATGCAGTAATTACAACAGCAAGCAAGAGGTTTAATATACAACAAAGTCTTTGTGATGTACCTAAAAATGGCATGTATATCAATAATTAATAATACCCCTTTCAATGTATATTTTAATCATATAAGAATACTTAAGGAGTAACATATGTTATTTTTTTGTTTATGATGTCTAACCTCTTTGCCCTTCATGGTATGCATAATCTAATAATTTATAAACTGTGCTATGTAAGATTTCAACAAGAATTTCATAGAGAAAGGAAGGTTTATACTGTTTCTTTTTGTTTATTGTGCTTGGTAAACTTACAATCCTTATTTAAACAATTCCTTTAAAAAAAAATCTGACCCTTTTCTTCCTGGACCAAGGAATTTTCTCCGTCACAGAGTAATAGAGCTTGAAAACTTCAGCATCAGCAGGGAAGGCAGCCACTCCTTAGCCAGCCACTGTGAGAGGGAGAAAATGCAATTAAGGCTCCCACCAGGGAGAGGGCAGGAACAAAACCTGCTTCTGCACACAGAGCCCTTTCTTCACTGTGAGCTACAAGTCCTCACATCTTGTTGATGGGATGCTTGCATTTAGGACAACACACTTTCAGATTTTCTCACAGCAGATCAAAGTAAATAATGCAGGGGCCGCAAACAAAAGGGAAAACTCCAGTGTGCTTACATGAAAAAAGGATTACAGGGGACTTACAAGTGATTGAAGGAATAGGTGACATTTGAGAAAAAAAAAAAAAAAACAAAAACATAAAATCAAATCATGGAGTACAGCTGGCCAATGAAGTCTAGTTGTGTCATTTACCTAGAGTGACAGACCACAAATGGCTTCCCATCAGAATGAAATATTCTAAAAAGGATGATCTTACTAAGCTATAAATGTTTCTGTTTCTCCAATGACACATATACTTTTTTTTTTTTTGGTCCTTTCCTAGGTTTGAGGAGTTTCAAAGCCTAGAGTCATGACAACTGATAAAGGATGTCATTAAAGTTATGAGCCTTCTCAAATCTGTGCCACAGAATATGCACAGTGTTCCTCGGGTCGGAGAGAGACATCACTCCACATCCCTTTTTCTCCCGAGGACAGTAATCAGTCATAAAGCTGTTCCACTTCTTCATACCAAGCCAACAGCTGGAAACTCCTCTGTAGCATTAGATTTACAACAAGCTCCTTATCAGAGATGAAGCATAGGTTCATAAGTTCTATAGTCTTTAATGAGTACCTCATTGCACATAGTTCATCTTATTTCTGCTTAGAATTCTCATCAGCTTTAGAGCAACTATAGAGGAAGGCAAGCTGGGACACCACCTCTTAATGTCAAATTTGACTACTGCTAAACAAAAGACCTAGAAATCTGGAAGGCCCACGTCAATAAACAGAGGATAGATATGATGGAGACTTAATAACAGAAAGGTGCATCAAATCGAGTTCAGTTTGCAATCATTTTCAGAAGTGACAGAAGTCATATCACAGTGACCACATAGATAATATATATATATATATGTACATATATATGTATATATATGAGTGTGTGTGTGTATATATATATATATATGTATATCATATATCTGTGTGTACATTTGCACACATAGTGTGTTTATACCTGTGTGCATATGTGATGGTTAATGTATGCATTAAAACTGAGGCTTCAATTTGGCAGATGATGTTTGGCTACTATGCTTTCCTCCTCAGGGGGTTTGGCTTAGTGGTAGAACTTGTCTAGCATGTGTCAGTAACTGGGTATAATTCCCAACACACACACACAAAAAAAACTATAACAATAACAAAAACAAGAAAAGTATCATCCAAAGCCATCAGCTATTATAAACATTGTCTCAATGAAGCAGTGTGCAGTGAACTTCTGAATGCTAAAATCCAGAGCTGTGAGATCTGCTAGCAAGGTTTGTTCTATTATTTACAGAGATTATTTAAGTCTGCCTGACTGCAGCAAACCATCTCTGGCCACACCTGTTGATTTTTTTTTTTTTGTTCTTTCATGTGTTTCTATATAAACACATACATAAGCATGTGGTCATGTATGCATGTGTGCATGTATGTATTTTACATAGACATAAACATTTGTACCTACATGTACAAAGTAAATATAAGAATTTAGTACCAAGTGGTAATTTCTAAAATTCAAAATCAAATGTGGGGAGAAACGTTTGTAGTAAGTACTATAGCATACCTTATTAACACACACACACACACACACATACAGACACACTTAATATCTTTCTCTCTGGATGGCATTTACTGTTACTTTTAATTTTGGGTAGCAACTGTTGAGAGATTCAAGGTCATAGGGACAATTATCAGTAAAATATCCAAATAATGATGTGTCAGAATTCATTTAAGCCTTTCTCAAGACGTAACTATTTGTGTTTTATCTTAAGATGAATATTGGTTTTTGAACACTTATAAGCATTCATTTGGAACATTACTAAAATTAATTTTAAATTTGTATATGTCAGTGTTACTTTCATTCAACTACATTTTATTTAAAAAACTAAGTCTTCAAAAATCAAATAGATATTTATCCCTAGTATACGAATGGACTTTGGGAGACTATTCCTCATAAGGGGATATTTTCTCAGCCTAGACACATGGGGGAGGGCCGAGGCCCTGCTCCAAATGATATGACAGACTTTGAAGATCCTCCATGGAAGGCCTCACCCTCGCTGGGGAGCAGCAAGGGGAAGGGAAGAGGGTTGGTGAGTGGGCAGGGGAGGAGGGGAGGGTGAGGAAACTGGGATCCCTTGTAAAACAAGCTTGTTTCAAATTTAAATAAAAATATTATAGAAAAATTCAAATAGATACTGACAAGATAAATATTCTATTTAAATCACACTGGTAAAAATTATCGTGTGTTACATATTGAAATTAATATTCAGAAAGACAGAGTAGAAAGTAAACATCCCTGTGTTCAGCAGGCACCTTCTCCACACAGGGGTAAAGAAAGCAAATTTAAACTTTCAGTGTGTAAGACAAAAAGTGATTGCTTAAATAATTTTCTCTTGCTTATGTAATAAAATGTATAAATTTATGCTGTTTGAGCATAAAAGAAAGGTGAAGAAATTGAAAGGTGTGATATTACATTTTGCATCTACAAAATCAGCACTAAGCTGTCAGTCATAGTTATTAAACAGTTATTACACATAAGTTATTACTAATGGAACATGAAGATTAGAAACCATACATTATGCAACTCATTTAAATATAAAACCAAATTAATATTAATTGGAAATTAAAAAGGGTTTTTATTTTTGAACTGATATGAGTCAGTATTTTCCATGTAGAGTTCTATGTCTAAATGTGCCACATGTGTGCCCATAACTCAACATATGTGGATATTTCAAAAGTTTTGTCTTAATGTGTATTTATTTGACCTTCTATAATCAGTTTTTCCTATAGCTCTAAGTATATTATGAAAATTAACATTTAATTTGTTTGGGACACAACTTGCAAAGTAAATACTTAAGAGGATTTAACTCATTAGTGGAAATGTCCGTGACATACAAAAGCATCTGTGTATGAGTGGTTGTTGAGTAATAAGACTGGGAAGTTAGAGAATTGAATTTCCTCACAGCATATTGCAACTGCATTAGAATATTGGTCAGACATAAACAATGCAATCAAATTCTGGTTTCCATTGCACTTCTATTTGACTTAGTATTCATTTGAAATAAAAAGGAAAGTGTTTCTTAGGATCTGTGACATAGCAAGTCATGGGGGATTCAATGTCAATGCCAGCATACAAATTTCTTAGTCTATAAAATTTGACACTCTTATTTATTCACAGAAAGGACAAATAAGATATTTTTTGCATACTTACCAGAAATATCTGTGAGTGTTTATATGCCTCTCCATCTGCAGGATGCAAATAGTCAGAGCTGCTTTACAATTCAGTAGGCAACAGCTTGCTGAGGAAAACAAATGACTTCACAGAGTAACTGCTATTGAAATGCCTTCAGTGTGTGATATTAAAAACAACTGAACAAACACAGATAAGGTACAAATAGGATTTAAAACAGACTTTTTTTTTCCTTATGGTGAAAGAGAATACATCAGTAGAACTTATATATGCCTTTAGTGAGTCTACTGTGATGGTGTGCTTTTTGCGTGCATGTTTAACTGAGGTATCACTAGGTTACTCTACAGCCAAAGGGATTCATTCTTAAAGAACTCCCTCTGGGCCAAGAAACACATTGATGAACCAGGAGAAAAACAGAGCCAATGACACAACTTTACTTGTGATGCTGATTTACAGTTTTACTTTTTGACACAAGGCAGAATGGATAGACATGGTTGTTTAATCAATAACTTGTGAGCTATATTTTAAGAAGATATTTCTTTTAGGCTGAATATAGAGCACCATCTTATGATTTTATATGTTTGTTCATACAAGTTTAAAACTTAAGTGCATTGAGAATGGGAGGGTTTTGTTAAAAGCTACTCAAGTATGTTATTGAAATTTGTATTTCATTCAATTCAGACTCATACATTGAAGAAGTTCTGTCACTATTGACTTTGGGAGTCAATAATGTTAGAGAGTTCCAGTAATCAAGAAAGCCAAAATCTACCGGACTGGAAAAGCATTACTTTGCAGTGATTATTTTTATTTTGGGCTTTGAAGGAAAGATGAAAGGCGCTTTAGCTGCTATTTAGTAGGTGTTCTTGTTTTATTCTATGCCTAGATCAAAGCAACTATCTTTAAGTTTACAAAACAGTTCATAGAGGCCTTGAAGTATAAAATCTGCCAAACAAACTCAGATTATTAGGTCATGAAATGACCCATTATTTTCCTAGGAATAACCAATAACAGAGTGACTGACTAACATTCTGATGTGATGATGATTTCCAGACACTTTTCAAGATGGTGTAGATGTGTGTTCAGTTAATGAGCCAAATCTATCTGGAGTGTATTTACAGTGACCATCCTTTACTAGAATCTGAACTCTTCCATGCTTGCTTATAAAACATGCCATATGTGAGCTGTCATCTAACAACCCATTTGCTAGTTTGGATGTCAGCTAAGTTGATGAACGAACATTGTCTACTGAGGCTATGTTGGACCTTTATTTTCTTGATTTTTTAAATTCATAATAATAGAGTGGAAATATTTATAAAAGTTACAACACAGTATTAAATTCAACTTTGGTAGGAATTTTTTTATATATAAAAAACAATGAAGTTTTATTGAAACATTCAAGGTTTTACCATTGTCTAACTACACCTAAATATATAGAGTTGTGTATTGCTCCAATGCAATTCCCTGCTCTCATACAATCACTATTCATCAACTTGAGGTCCACTGGATATCTGACTCTCCATAGTACCACATCTCCCCAAATACTTTCCTTGTAGAAGGATCATTTTCCCTCCCACCGAGGGCTATTCTGATAGTATTTACGCAGTTGGCACAGAATTGTAAATGTCTTTGGCACTCTTCTTGGTTTTACAGTTTCAATTGTTTTTTTCTCTAAGCTTCTTTCTCCCTTGCAATGGCTACTTTACCAGATTATCTTAACATTCTTTACAATTTCATTTGTTGTCTGCAGCAATTAAATTTTCCCTAGGCTATAGACCCAATAAATGTCCTTGAATAAGTGACATGCTCTGGTCAGCTCTATAGCTAAAAATTGATGCAAACAGAAACCATTAAGTATAACTTAAAGAAGAATAAGGATAATTATGTATTTAGAAGGAAAACAGAATCTAAAATCTCTCTCTCACTTACAAACATACACATACACAAAAACACACACGCACACAGAATCTAAGCATTGAAAAAGACACAAAAATTAAGAGTGATTATGACTCAGTCCTTACACTATTCTGACTATAGTCACAATTTCTATTTTACTCCATACAAGCAATACTATTAGTTTTGATTATAGAGCACAAATCTTTTAGATACAATATATGTCGACCTGAGAACAAACTCAGCCATGCGTGCATGCTTAACAACCACAAAACACTGAGTATGGTCAACAAACCATACAATCAAAAATATAGATGGAGCAAATAAAACCATAGTATTGTAGCTACTAGCATCTAACAGTTAAAAGCTGTATTGGCATATTGAAAGCTGAATCTGTTCAGATATTTTAACTCTTCATCATGTTACACACTGTTGATTAATAAAGGTGTGTGGTAGTGCAAAATGATTTATTTTCTCAGTGGTAACTAGGCATTAGTCTACACCATCATGCCTTCATAACACTTTTGCTCCAATATGTTCTTCGCCAAGAGTTTTGACAAACAATTAAGAGAAAATAATACCAAGGTGTCACAATTAGTAGATATTGTATTGATTTTGCCTGACTTCTTTGGGTACTGAAAAGGATGGAATGAAATAGGGAGGAACCAAGACTGGAATAAACTAAATTTAAGGTTGTCAAACACTGTATTCATAAGAATATTGCTTAAAGAACACTTATTTTGGAATACCTTTGTGGTAATCTTCATTTTGATTAAACTTGCCTCTTCAATGAAGAAATGTCAAATAACTGGAATAAATATGCCCTGATAGTGTAGCCAAAAATAATGATTAACATAAGAAAGTACAGGTAAAGTTCTTTGGAAAGCAATGTGGTTAAATAAAAGAGTGAAATTAGAAGGGTACGTGAAGATTTAAGGAAGGATACCTTATTAAAGAAGTGAATATCTGTTACTTTTAATAAAATATTCACAGTTACTTCTTTATAGAACAGCTGAAAAAAAGAGAAACTTCAGAAAATTTCAAATTGAGGAGGAAAATCCAAAACACAAACTAATTCCTTTCCCACCTCCGCATCCTGCCATCTAAACCCAATGATCTAAAACTGAGTAACAAAAAGGAAAAATTTCATCATATGAGCAGATACTTTACTTGCTCTCAATCCTATGAGGTTTAAGTGTGAAAACGAGCCTCAGAGATTTTAAAGTGATATGACCCAAGGATACACAGACAGTGGGCAAGAATGTTAAACCTAGGACACATCACTATTCCAGTAGCAAGAATATGTGATTCTCAATGTTTCATTAATTATTATTTTAGAGAATTAGTAGGACTGACATTTCTAGGTGTTCAGAATGTAAAATTCAGTGCTTGCTATAGTTATAAAGATAATTTCCCAATATTTCCAAATTACTTTCTTATTACAAGTAAAGAAGAAAAGCTTTGGAGTAGTTAGTTACATAACTCAACTAAGAACTGAGTGCTGATCAGTGACACCAGAGAGACAAACTGTTCCCTTTTGTCTATACCTTAGACCTTAGAAAACTAACATCTATTGAGATTTGTGCAGCCATATGCCCCCTTACCCTTCGGAAATGGCTACAAATGTGTATACATATAGATATATATTATATACACATAAATACATACTCGTGTGTGTGTGTGTGTGTGTGTGTGTGTGTGTGTGTGTGTGTGTTCAATCATTAGGGTATAGATTTTGTGAGCCACTAATATCCTTTCAAAATAATGACATCCAAATTTGAGAGGAAAATGCAAACATTCCTCATGTTAATTTTTAAATCATGAGTTAATATTCAAGAACCAAGTCTGGTTCCCATCATTTAATTGGAAGACCAAAAGGAAACCCTAAATCTATGAAAGGAAATTGTGTTTGGGAAGTATAAAATCATCTCCACAAGAAGTACTGAATCATATTTCAAGTCTTTCAAATAATAGAGTGAGAATATAGTAGTATTTCTTCAGAATTACCATTAAGGGATAGAGGATATTACAATAAATTGAATCAACAATACTTTGAATTCACAACTAATAGTTTTATGTTATTGAAGCAAGATCACACCAAAAGCTCTATCAAAAAATCATTTTGTGCTGGAAGTACACATTTAAATTGGCTACTTCATTTATCAAGAAAAATAATCAGAATATGAAGGAGAACATTCATTAAGCAAAAGATAAGGCACTGAGGGGCCTCACTCCTCAGGACAGGAGTGAACTCAAATTTCCAGTTCCTGGTCTTGTAACACTTCTCCAAAAATCTGTACAACACACTGCCAGAATTGCTGACAACACCACATTGTGCCATGTTTGTGTTCCTGACTCATGCTGTCTTTTGTCTTTTACTGATATATCCTAACCAAGGTCTACTTCTGTCTCTCCAAGGAAAAATAGGCATCTGCCAAACGAACAAACAGCTGAACTTCAAATGAAGCAATGAAAACATTTCATTCACCTCTATTAACACTTACTATAAAAAATAATATAAGACAATAAGTGGTCTAGGATAGTATGTCCAATTGCAAAATCACAGAAAGGAATTAAACTTGACATCAATAAACATATGTTCCTAGACTCTTATAAGACATTTTTATGAGACTCTTATAAGACAACTTTGTACAAACTATTTAAACTCTTCCCACTTCAATATTATAACTGTAACATAGTATTTATAATACAAGTCTATCAGGATACTAGGACCAATAGAAAACTCATGTTCTTAGCCTAGCACAGAAACTGGTTCATGTGATCATAATCAGAATGAATAATTCATAAAAATAACAAATTATGCTAAGCACCATAAAAATATTTTAGGGTACAATTAGCTATGAGTCTCAACATTTCCAGCAGACTTGTATTTGTTTGGTTTTTTTTGTTTTTTTGTTTTTGTTTTTTGTTTTTTGTTTTTTTTTTTTGCAGAGTTTTAAGGACCTAACAGAGGGTTGGGTCTGTAGTACACACCTTTATCCCTGAGTTCAGGAGCAAAAGCAGGCAGATCTCTGTGAAGCAAGGCAAGCCTATAGAAAGAGTTCTAGGACAGCCATGGCTATAAAAATACAAAAAAAATTACTTTTGTGGAATATCATATTTGTAGACAAAATGATTCTAGGAAATTGTGTTTGGATTTTAGAATTTATAATCATCTTCGCTATTAAATTCTGCAAAGTAACTGGAAACAAATAACATCCTTGAATTTTGTAGCTTTCTTAATGGAAAAAAAAAAGACTAAACAATAGTTCTTAGTTCTTGTCATTTTCCTAGAGGAAACTTCATTCACCTTATCTATTAGATGAAATTGAGGGGAATTATTTCCTATTAATCAAAACTGTAAGCAGGTGAAAATCTTCTTTTGTATAATAACACATAGTTTGTCATACTGATACTGCAAATTTTGTTAGTCACAGAGCTTTTGAACTACTAACAAATTTTCAACTTGGCATCAATAATTCCCATTGGAAATGCCAAAATGCATTTCAACTTAATGACTTAAGGCTACAAATATTCCCTCCAGAATGATTTCAACATCTCCCAGGGCATATTTATGGTAAATGTGACTTACTTAGCAGGTAAACACATGGGATATATGATATTTCAAAATAATTATGAATACTGTGACTAATTGATAAATCATATAAAGAAAATCCAATAAATAAATAAATAAATAAATAAATAAATAAATAAAAGAAATCACATGGAGCTACTTCTCATGTTGTGTAAACAACACATAATATATTGTACTAATTCACAACCTAGACAGAATATATAAACAGAATTATAAGCATTTTATCTTGAAAAAATGCTTTATTTTACCATGAGATCTAAGGATATTTCAAGATAGGAAACTAGTTTCTCCTATTTATTATCTTTAGTAACTATTATCCCCAAAGAAATAAATGTATGATAAAAAATATTTTACCAGTAACAAAAATTAACATTTCATTTCTTGATTTTTATGCATAATAAATCTTATAAAAACCAAACCTCACATATTTTGTCTATAAGTGTTTCTAATATAATAAACGTTAGCAATTTTTCTCACTTCCCTATCTGAGTTTTAATTATGATAACTCTGCTTTACATCTTTAGTCACTTTTGTGGTACTTTCAATAAGTACAAACACACACACATACATAAAGAGTGTGCTTATTACTTTAAATCTCACCAACAAATGTGCTCCATTCAGCCTAAAAATTTTTAAAAACAAAATGTCCTATTTCCAAATGTTACATTGCATGAGAAGACAAACACTAAGCTGAAGATCAGACAATTACCTCTAGTAAAATTTAACACTGCAACTAGTTAGAGACAGCGCCCATCAGATAATTGTAGATGCCTTCTCCCAACCAGCGCCATTGCCTGAACAAGCTCAGCCTTTAAAGGGTCAAAATTTATTATCATTTCAGTTCATCTAATAAGTAATGTTTTTGCTGAACAAAACCAATTCCCAATAAATTCTCACTGTATTTGTGTGCTCTGATTTGATTTAGGGGCCTATAGGGAGACACCATTTGGTCGCACAGGAACACAGAGGAGTAGGTGGTACTGAGGAGAAGTGTGGCTCATGTGCCAGAAGTGTTATTGTGTCAGGTTGATTTATTGAGTGAGCTTCACTTCACCGAATGTTCCGAGATATTTATTTCCCTAAAGGCTCTGCAAAGATATGAACAGACCTGCATCCACAGATGTCATCATTGCTCATTTTACCGAGTCATGAAATTTTCTCAACAGCAATTTGTCCATCTAAATTGCTGTAACGGAACAATGTCAATAGTAGCACCCTCCTTTAGTACCTCCTTCTGTATGTGGCTCAGTTGCCAAATTCTGTGCTTCTGTGTGACTTCATTGATAATTGAAGTGACAGAAGCAGTTCACTGTCATTTCAGAAGAGTTCTTCATAGGCATTGCTACAATTGTCAAATCCCACTCTGAGTACCCAGATGGAATGGAACAATGCAAGAGAAATCACATCAGAATGCTTAAGCCCAAAATAATGCAGTATGACCAGATTTAAAATGAAAATACTTACAGGAAAGTAAAGAGTAAATAGAAAGCAAGCTGTGGAACACTAAAGTCAGAATTTTTAACATGTCACCTCTTAGCAAACAGCCGTCAGCCTCAAATATAGTTAGGAAAAGCTTTAAATTTGTCAACTTCCCTCTCTGCAACATCAAGCAAAGGAAGTATGAAAGCTGGTTTTGAAAAAAGGTACAAATAAAAATGTGTGTGTGTGTGTGTGTGTGCATATATGTATGCACAGACAAATACATGTCTTCTATAAATAATCCAAAGCACTATGCAAATGTACAACAAAGTTCGTCAAATACATTCAGAGTGTCAAGCATTATGACTTGAATGTTTTCCATAATTTCCACTAAAATTCCATTTAGTACCTAACAGAATGTCAATACCTCTGTTAAATAAAACTACATGCCTGTGCTGTACATCAGACTTTTCAGGTTTATTTAAATATGTTAATATTTCTCATTATGCCATTAACAATAACCTTCATCCATTTGTGAAAAACATTTTGCCAGGCATGCACATAAAAAATTAGCAAGTGAAGCAAAATCACCTTAATTTGCTTTGGACCAGCAAATAACCAACTAATTTGCAGAAATCCCTGCCAAGCACTCATATTAAATGCTTCATGCTTATTTTATGACCTCTGCTGCTCTTCTCCTTCCTGGGCCCTGAATCATATGATCATTAACATATTGCAAGGTCTGAAACTTTATTTTTTACATTCTTTAATTAATGCCTGTTTATAGAAGGCCATAGGACTTCAGATCCAGTTAATGAAACTTCGCTCCCCCAGGCCTCTGGGGCCCAATAGAGAGCTCTCTCCTCTGTTGTTTTAGTAGCTTTTCTCCAACTGTTTGTTTATACATACTTAATTGATCTCTTTAGTCCCAGAAGCATTCCAGAGACACAACCTGTTTTGAGGCAAGCTAAGTTTTCCCCCTTCTCTTTATAAAAGCCTTGGATGCCCAAGGTTATCAGTTTTAATTTGGAAGTTGAAGATTCAGCTTTATTTACACTGCCTAAAACTAAAAACTGATACAGGCTTCAGAGTGTTTATTTTTACATCCAAATATAGTAGAGGGGATCAGAAGTGCATACTGTATATAATTATTTTGATATAGAACTAAGTAATTACTAAATGCTACTATGTCTTATTTTATGGCACTGAATAAACACAGTGTTATAACAAGTTGAAAATAAAAACAAATCAGCCTGCCAATGCATGAAATTTTCATGGCTCTTCAATTTACATTTTACATATTCCCTATGACAAGAATTTCTATTATGCTATTCTCTTTTTTTCTGCTATAATTAAATTAAAAAAGTAATTGGCTGGTGCTGCACACTGCAGCAATGTCTTAATCACATAGACAAACAGTTTTACAATAGCTTACACCATTTGCCACATGGGGCAATGACATTATTGTATCAGACTATAAACCCAAGACAGATAGCACATACTGGCTCTCAACCATCATGTTGGAAAGATCAGAACACAAGGTTCATCCGGCATGCTCATGGGCACCTCTATGGTTGAATTCTCAGTGAAAGGAGCCCAATGCTGTTCATGTGATTTTTAAAATGTCCAAAACTCAAAGACTATAAATCTGCAATCAGATACAATATCCCAAGTTCAGAGTTTGTAGTGAGAGAGGAGAAAAAAGAAAAGTATGGGCATGACTCATTATTACTACACTCATTTTTTGTATTAGCAATGAGAAAATATTAATTCACTAATGGAAAAAGCACCTTGATGGGGCATGTGGTTCACATTTATACTAGTGGTATTTATAGTTATATTTTCTGTTTGTGGTTATATCGAACACCATACTAATTATTGAAGGGGATTCAGGGACACAAAATCTTCAACGTTTCCAAAACTTACTGAAACATTCCTTAGAGCTAGAACTGAATTCTAGATCTACAACACTCAAGGTGTTGTAGAGTGGGCAATTACAATTTTCTACCTACAAAATGAGATGGTAGATAACTTCCACTAAGTCTCACGTACTGGGATCATTGATAAACTCTGTTCTCTATGAGAATAATAACTGAGGAAAATCAATTATTCCAACAGCAGCAAGGAAGAAAGAAGGAAAGGGAGTCTAAGGAAGCAAATGTTATATCTGCAACTACCAGGAATAAAATCAAACAATATGAAACACAAGACACAAACCCTCAGAGGAAAAGAATATTTTACCATCAGTTTTCTGTATTTGTGTATCAATGAAGTTCTGTCTGTTTTTTAAGGAACCTAGTATTTTAAATGAAATATTAAATGAAAATAAATTCTCTCATACTTTTAAAAAGTATTTAGTAGTAAGAACAATCAATGATTTATGAGCAAAAAAAAAAAAATATATTCTCTTACCTGTCTAAGAAAGAGTAAGAAGCAGAAAATAACGAATTTCTGGAATACAGTTCGCTAAAGTTAATAAAAGTTAGTATGTTCCCTGACACACCTATACTTGATAAGTTATTCAGGTTTCTGAAATCCTATCTGGCTGAGAGTGCTAAGAAATATTAAATGACACAATATGAGAAAATAGATACCAGTATTCTAAACTGCAACTGGCTGATCAAAAAGATTGCAAGCTAAATTAATAGAATCTTGGTGCTGAATTGAAATATTCTTCAGATACTGTCATTATTATGTCATTTTAATTATTAATAATTAATAATTATTAAAACCCCCTTTAAAAAGTAGATACACATATATACAAGCCAGGCTAAATCCCCAGAGACAGTGTCAATATCCCACTAACAAGTTAGTCTTAAATGCAAGGTTATGTTGGAATAATACTCATATAAAAAATACAAACTATGCTTAAAGATAGATCAAACATTTCAATTAGGATTTTAGTACACACAATGTGGATGGTATTTATGGAGAAGCAGACAGTAATTTTTTTTTCCTACAGTCTTAAGAGTCCACAACATCACAACATCTTCTACTTCTTCTGCATGCAGGCACCTTTCCCTCTGCTTCTCTTAACCTAAACTATCTGACTTAATGTAAACCAAGTCCAGTCATTCCTGACAGTGCTCAGGAGCTAAAAGGCCTCCATCTTCACAGAAATGGGGTGCAAATCAAATCTTACGATGGTTTATTCAAGCTCTCAGAATCTGTGTTTGCCACCAGAAATGTCAGAGTTTAGTACCTACTAAGCCATAGATTTATGAGGAAATGCTTGTAGATTGACAAGCAATTTTGCAACAAATGCATCTTCAGTATGAGATTCCGAGGACTATTCAGGACATGCCTAAATGATTTAGTATTTTATTTCGTTGCTCAAAAGGAGAGTTCATATAAGTCAGTTCTATCTGAAGACTGTCAATCAAACAGAAACTAAAAGTAATTTTGAAATCATAATTCACTTATCCAGAGAGAGAGAAGAGAGAGAGAGAGAGAGAGAGACAGAGAGAGAGAGAGAAAGGAAGGGAGAGAGAGAGAGAGAGAGAGAGAGAGAGAGAGAGAGAGAGAGAGAGGGAGTAAAAACTTTCTCTGTAGAATTCAGGAGTTCACAGTACTAAGAGATCAACTGATAAGCAAAGTTTGGAATGCTTTAATTGAAACAAGACAGATTATTTCTGGTTACTTTTATTTATGAGGTGCCAATATTTGAACATATGCAAAGTTTGAATTGTTTTTCTTTCGCCCCAGATTTTAAAACATAATTCTTCTTCCTGATGTGCTACTTTTCAGGGCAGGAGTTGCAATGAACACCTCCCAGTCACATAGAATTACAATGCTCTTTATCTCACCCAGTCCTGAAGGGGGGCAAAACAAGAAGGAAAGAAAGAAAGAAAAGAAAAGAAAAAGGGGAGGGGAAGAAAAAAAAAAAAGACTTCCAAAGGTTCGGAATCCTGAAACCTGTAAACAAAATCTGTGGAGCAGATAAAATTTTAAATGGCACAATGCAATTAAAGCTGAATTCCATTTGAGCGCACCCTGTCCATCTGTCAGAGAGAGACAAAAGCCGAGGAACTGCATTATTGCTGAAGCTCTGCTCTTGTTAATTTGCTTGCTGAGAGATTTCAATTTCTAGGAAGTGCACAAATTAGTGTTCAGTCAGGGCTGGATCCTTAGTAAGTACAAGCAGATGGTGGAAATCAGCCCTAATCAAGTGGCCAAAGCCTTTTTTTTCCCCCTGTCTGATTAAAGCATTTTAATCCTTTCAGATTGTCTGCTTTTTTTTTTTAAACAAAATATTCACCATCCTTTATTTTTCTTATATTCCAGGATGGTTTTAAATTTAGCCTATCAACATGAGAGGGGAAAAAGAACTTTGAAAAACACATCTATTCTTATCTAAACACCAAGTACTAGCTGGTTTCATAGATCCATTTAATGCCTTGCCTTCCATTATGTGTTAAATAATATTCGGAATTGGTATTAACTCATATGCTAATATAAATGCAGAATATTGAATCTCTTCTGGGGAAATTAATTTACTGAGAGAGTTAGAAAATATTTTCAATGTCCAGGTTGAAAGCTAGCAAAAATAGCAAGCAACCAGAAAATGTGTTTATGCAGGTCTCCCACATCCAGAAGAGAAAGAAAAATATATTATTCTTTACACCAATACAAAATAACAAACACATAAATTCTTAGGGAATCTGCTTAAGTCAAAACTAAGAAGATCCAAGGACTAACAGAGTTACCTTTTAAGAACAACGGAAATGTTAACTTGGAGAAGAAACACAATGTCATTGTCTGCAGAGTATAGGACAAATGTAATCAGGGTCTGTAACAGCTGCAGTCATCACAACTGTGCTGAGATGTACTCCAATCTGTAAGCACAGTTACCAGGCCAAGAACACGTGACACAAATATAAAACAAAAAATATTATCATGGGATTATGTTCATTTCACCAAACAAATGGCCCAAACAACACTGCTTTGTCCCATTTCTTAAAGTCCAGAATATAGGAAAGCTAAAATTTACTAGTTATGTTTTTGATAGTCAGCTGGGGTTAAAATTTCAAAGCGTCTGAACACATTTAAAGTTGTCTCATTACATACTGCTCCTAAATAATGGTCTTTAAACATGTGTTTGTTAGTGAAGAGTACTCATGGGAATGAAATGCCAGTTGATCTGCAAACACTTTTGAACAAGTGGAAACTTTGTTCAATTTCTTATCCCCTGAAGATGTGCAAGATTCCTGTTAGTGCTTCAACATCCTATTTAGCAACTTCATTACCCAACTGGTTCTTAGCAAACACCTCTCTAGCAGTTTGACAAAATTTTACAAATGTTAATGTATATTTCTGATGTGTTTGGTTTAACTAAGTTAATTAAACTAAAGAATTTGATCATTCACTCCTTTGCTTGAACCTTTTTAGTTAGATCTACAATTTCAAACTAAGATTCAGTTTAAATGACAATCCTCTTTATACAGCCCCAAGTTCTTATTATACTTACTATGAAGTTTCAAATTTCCAGTTTAAAAAGTGCAAAGCTCATTCATGAGAAAAAATATACCCCTAACAGGGAAAGCCCTTACATTCCATTATTTCTACTTAAATCGTACCTATACTTTTCATACAAAAGTAAATCATAAAACATAAAAATAAATCAACACTACTAGACAATGATTTTTGTGGAAAGGGTCTAAATTTCTGACAACGAGTAGAGATAGAATCAGTTTAATACAGATTAAGTTAGCTTACAAAAAGTAAGAAGTTTTTATTTCCTTTTCATCTTTGTCACTCATTCACACACAAGGTAACTAGTATGGCTGACAAAACTTTTCTGGAAAACCACATTTGTCTGTTCGAAACCTGTAGAGTCTAGAGTATTTTATAACAGTGACAACCTGTTTATGCCTAGGACTAAGCTCTTAATAATTAATCACTCTATAATGTAATGAGGTACTAAGCTAAGAAGAACACAGCTAAGAAGAGATTGACTTTCTTGTTTTTACTCATAATATTGTGAGTAAATTGAGCTACGGAAAGATGTGCCCATGATGCAAGCCCATCTCTCTCTCTCTCTTATCACCACTATCTCATACCTTTCTTTCAGTCTATTTCACATTTGCCAACTCTCCATTTCAATAACTTTAGAGATTCCTTTATGTCAGTTGAAATTCTTGGTCTCTGCTCTTTAGGTTCCAGCCAATATTCAAATCCCCTGTCTTGACTTCACTAAATATCACCATCAATAACTGTATGAGATGGCCTCATCTCTCAAAAGCTCTTTCTTTGCTTGTTGTCCCCATTTCTGGAAGGCCATTATAAAGAAATTGCATCTACCAAGTACCGCTTGTGAGAATTTCTACACCCATAATCCTTTGTCTCCCATTGCAAACCAGAATTGACTTTCTCCTCTTCTTTTTGATCCAGTATAGTGTTTTAGATTTTTAGAAATGCTACAAAATTGTGATCTATACCTTTTTTATAACCTACCTCCCCCACCCGGAAGAAAGTTTTGTTTGTCACCTCGGGAACAATGGCATACTTTCTATATAACAGTGCATCAGTACGAGATACAGAGATGGCCAGCTAGACATGTTCATACAAATTGAAATAATATTTAAAAGTAATTCCCTAATTATATTTGCTCCATTTCAAGCACTTAGTAGCCATATGTGGCTACTGGCTAGTGACTCAAACCATAGAGACAGAGTTTCATGCATCAGGAAAAGCTCTGCTACAGAGCTCCATTGTAGTCAGTTCAATTCAGTTTGAATTTGCGTCCAACTGTCACCAATGGGCAGTGAGAATCAGCACAAGGGAGTTTTCAAGGCTACTCTTTTGATGATTAGGAGGACAAGACGAAACAGGGAATGGATTGCACTCTCTGGGCTGGTTTCTTTGGCTTCAGAATACTCCTCATTCGCTATCTGAAAAACTACTACAACTAGACCAGGACAATTCTGAGACTTCATATATAATTAATAGTGGTTAAAGAAATTTATGTGGCAACTGTTTTGTAGAAGCTTGAAAACATACTTTCAATATTTAAAAAGTCTGCTGTCACGGCTGGTAGGAATAAAATTAAGCCCACCAGCTGTGTGTGTGTGTTTATTTTTTATTTTTTTTTTAAAACACATAATGTTTTATTTCTGCTTTGTCTCATATCCTTGTAAATGTCAAAAATTCAGAATAGAAATATACTAAATTACCCTGGCTTACAATTAGTTTTGTGAAAATACACATCACTTTCTTTGTTTTATTTTTAACTAGGTAGAGATTTTGATCACACTCAGTGGGAATTTTTCTCTTCTAACAGTGACACAAAGTGTGTAATTCTTAAATATTCCTGAAAACCTTGAGGTGATGCCAATGCCCACTTGATTTCTCTGTAAGTTTTGTAGTCTTTCTTTCCTGAGACTTCTTCTCATTAAGTCTTACATTCATTATAATTTTGAAGCAATTCCAAGAAATTTTACACCAGATTATTTTAAATTGACTAGGCTTTTAGCCACAAAGGTCATCAGTATTTAGATGAGACTTAGTGTTTGTGAGACATTATGAATTATACCACTGGATTATAAAGTTTCCTTCTGTTTTGTGGCATTAATGTGATAACCTGGGACCAAACACTAATACTTAGCTGCCATGGAATCCTCTCAGCTTGTGAGAGATAGCCTTACAATTTCTCCTTGACTATAAATAATGAAGAATTATTTTTCTAGATTTTGATGGTTTTGACTTGTTAGCACTAGTAATTCCTAAATACTAAGACATGACTATAAAACTATGGACAATAAGTGTGTATTTTATTAGGAATTATTGATGTCATTTTTTTTCTTACAACCTACCTCTGCCACCTACTAAACTACTTTTTGTTCTATGAGAGGTCCATTACACCTAGAAAAGGTCAAAAGCTAGTCGGCAAATTCTTTTTTTTTTTTTTTCACTAGTCTTAGTGCATATATACATATATATGTACTAAAACTAGTATATATAAAATTTAAATTTGAAAGAAGCTTGTTTTGCATGTCAATTCCAGTTCCTGCACCCTCCCCTCCTCCCTTGTTCCCTATAACAACCCCCATCCCATCTCCATTCTGCTCCCCAAGAAGGGTGAGGCCTTCCATGGTGAGTCTTCAAAGTCTGTCATATCATTTGGAGCATGGCCCAGGCCCTTCCCCATGTGTCTAGGCTGAAGGAGTATCCCTCTAATTGGAATGAGCTCCCAAAGTCCATTCCTATACTAGGGATAAAAATACTTATCCACTACCAGTGGCCCCATAGACTGCCCAGTCCTCCTAACTAACATCTACATTCAGGGGAGCTGGGTTGGTCATATGCTTTTCCTAGCTATGAGACTGGAATCTATGAGCTCCCCCTTGTTCAGGTCAGCTGTTTCTGTGGTTTTCTTCAGCCTGGTATTGACCCCTTTGCTCACCACTTCTCCCTCTCTGCAACTGGATTGCAGGAGTTTGGCTCAGTATTTAGCTATAGGTATCTGTTTCTGCTTCCATATTGATGTCTTTTTTTTAACACAATAATATTATTTAAATCTAAGCCATGTGACTAGGTTATGAAGAATTTCCTCAAGTTTCTCAAAGATTAACATCAGCTCAAGAAGCTTTTGAACCACTCTTGTTCTACCTGCCCCAAGATATTTCTTTTGTAGCTTATCATATTACCATCATCCTTCTCTGACATAAAATCTTCATAGGGAAAGTGATTTATCTGAATGAGCTCCAAAATGATGGAACCCTTCAAAAATGTCATGCCTTTTTTTTATTAACATACTGGAATCACTTAATTTCTTCCGTTCGCTGATGATGAATCTATGGATCATAAACTGAGATGAGTTTCTACTTTCATATAGGAAATGTAGTAAGGGTAACTTCATGGGCTCCCAGGACACAGGAAGTTGATAGAGAAGGTAGCAACTTCACAGCATGGGGTGGGTGGGTGGATGCCAATAGTGAGTAGAAAGAAGACATGAGATAGGAATTTCTGGCACTGGAAGTTTTGATCAAGACACTCCATGTTTTTGCCGTAAAAATGAAGCCATTGCCAGAACCCTTATATCAGCATAGGTACACCTCATGCTAAATTAACCACCGTCTTTTAAAATGCTAGACTTATATCTGAAAACAAAAACATGACAACAAGCCAAAATTTATTGGTTGATATATTTATAGCTTCAAACTGCGGCTTCAGAGAGACTAAAATAGACAGTGGGACCTCATGTTTGCCAGGTCATTTGTATTTTCGCACTTCTGTCATTTTATAATTTTCTGCCGATATTTATCACAGGTTCCAAAATAAGGGAAAAAAAGGGGGAGCTGAGGATGTAAAAATAGCAGCTGCTATTTGCCATTAACAATGTAAAAACTTTGTAAATCTTTACAAGTTCACACAGAAAACAGAAGGGTGTGTGTGTCTGTGTGTGTGTGTGTGTGTGTGTGTGTGTGTGTGTGTGTGTGTGTGTGTGTGTTCTGTCTTAGGAGCAAAAGCAAAACATGTTTTTTGTTGTTGTTGTTTTGTTTTGTTGTTGTTTTTTCTTTTCAACTACTATTTCCATTTTAAGACACATTCTTGGACAGAAGTGTCTAACTTCTCACCACTAGCCACTCTCTGTCATACTGAGGATGACATCAGTGTTAGATATGCCAAAAGATGGGAAGTATTTTTTAATCCATATCCTAATATTTACTCTCATGTAAGAATTGTAATCTCCTTCTTGTCAAAATCTCAGCTTATCCTCCGATATAGCACCGTTGCTCTACCTGACTGAGCCTGCCTGAATAAATGAAGTGAGAACAGGCTCACCTAACACCAAACTTTATTGTCCCACTTGCTGCTTGAAAACATTCCCTGAAGCAAATATCAACTACATCAAGTAACGTTGCCTGAGTAATTTATTTGGAACTAAAACAAAACACAAATCATACATCTTCCTTGCTTAGCATTCTGACCCAGAGGATGTGCCATGATCTGAGCATAGCTATGTACATGTTATCAATTTCTACCCAAGACCACAGCATCAGACACATATACCAGCCTCTCTAAATCAGGAAAATGTCAATTGCTTGTGCTAACAAACTCAAGTCTTGGAAATTCTATTCTTTCTGCTACATTTTTCAAGAATGTATTTCTTTGCTAGTTCTTATTTGTAACACCTCTTTAGCATGTGCCTGTTTTACATTGTCCAAGAGATCGTGTTGTGGCTCTTATTCGATGAGTTTCCTGTGACCTCACTTTTGTTATTGACTAGAATTATCTATCTTATGGTTTGTTTTGATCCAATTAAACATCTGTCTGCAGAATTTCTACTACACTTTTGCTATAGCCAAAGCTCTAAACAAATTTGCTAGTAATTTGGAAAGAATTTTCATTATTTTTATAAACACAAAAGTAATCAAAGGAGAAACATAAGCATCTTTAGAGGCACTACTAATGCAATCTTTTTCTGCATCCTTCATTGTGATTTCAATATAATATCATAAGATATAAACTATCATGTTCCCTATTCTGTTCAAGGTCATTTTGGCCATTGATTTCACATGGCTTGATGCTTTGAAGAAGGCTGACATCCTGCTTGTATGTCTTCAGCGAGGTTTAGTCGATACAGTAGGAAGAATCATTAGTTATTCAAGGTAAAACTTTCAAAAAAAATGTGACTGAGACACTTTGACCTTCTCTGAATTGGGAAGTGCTCTGTGCATCTTTATGCTGTTTTAAATATAATTTGTCTAAGCTGTCTAAAGGAAATCAAAAACTATCACTCAACCCCCCTTAGTAAAAAGGGTAAATTTTAATTGCAGAACTTAAAACCTCACAATTAAAAGCTGTGCTGCTACTTAAAGCCAACACAAACACAGGCATGAGAGCCGATGCATACAAATTAGATTTCTTGACATATTTGTAATTCTGAAGGATACTTTAAGCATAGACCATTTATTACACTTTAAGAATTTTTATATGACAGACTAGAAAGGATAATTGTTACACTTTCATAAAGTTCTATCATTTCTATACTCAGTAACAATTTATATTAAAATCTTTTACATTATAAGGTATTCATAACATCTTAAATAGAACATACAAGTAAAAGCATGCCCCTTTATATTGAAAAAAGATAGAATTTTTCTGTTAAACATACATATTTTTTTAAATTTAAAAAGCACTGCTAATTGATTGATGAAATAATAAGTATCATAGAAACCAATAGAAAAATAAATATTCAAATAATATAAGATAAAAAAGAATGCCATTCCCTGACATCTATTCCCTGTTCCTCTGAAACACAGTTATACTGCCTTCATGATTCATTTAATAACTTCACAGTAAAATGTGTGTGTTCAAATGTTATAAATCTTCATTGCCAAAAATAATGGGACATATTATATAGATCTAACAGAAGGGAAGTAACATGTATGACATGTATAGTGATATGATAACTGAAGATTAACTAAAATAAAGACTCCCAACTTTATAATGAGCTAAAGAAAAAAATACATCCATTTAGCCACTCTAAGTACACAATTTTTGAGTACTAAGTCACTTAGGTGTATGTGGTGTGTGAGTGTGTGTGTGTGTGTGTATGTGTGTGTGTAGAAGACAGAGACAGAAAAAAACTGAACCACAGCCTGTAATACACACAAATAGAAATATATGAAGGACATTTTTTTTCAATTTTACAAATCTGCAAAGACTAATACTTGCTGATAATATTCATATAACAACAGCCACCACACAATGAGATGAGTGGATGTTGTACCTTTACTATTCATATTTTGCAATGCTTGGGATGGGACCATGAACCTAAAGAAACCTGACAGATTTTCTAACTCTAGATTATAATGCTAAAATCTTACAATTTTAATATTCACAAAAATAGTTGTAAAATAGGCAAAATAACATATAATAAGATAATACTTAAATTAATATTTAATAAGTAACCAAAGCAAAGCTATATTTTTGATAGCAAATTTGAAAAACCGAGGCTATTTAAGGGAATTCTATTTTGTTTGTGTGTGGGGGGGCGGGGTGTCGGGGTATGGTATATGATGGAAACTGAGAATTCCAATGGTTCTATATTCTGAACAGGAAGATAAAATGTTATGAATCAGCTTGTAAAGCTGGTCAAGGAAAGATAAATTGATAGGACTAATCTTCTTAACACAATGATGTCTTGAAGCTCATATAGTTTCAACTTCATTATTTTTAACAAAATGAACTATGGTAGAGTTACCCATGAAGTAGACAGAACCATAAATTAAACTACAGTTTCAAAGCAAAAACAGAAGTAGATTTTATGATGCAATTCATTTTATGATGGTCTTGATTCCTTAATTTGTGTGCTTTGCTTAGTTGCTAATTCCCCAAATACTGTAGTCTTCGGGGGCTGTTAATCTCAGGAGGATAGATTACCAGTGTCCCTGCTCAAAGGAACAAAACCATATAAATAGGAATTCTACTGAAATAGAACACTACCTTCAATGACTTTCTGTGCATATTTAATAAACATTCCAAGGAAGGAAATATAAGATGTTCTCCTCCTTGTTATACTACTATACATATTGGATCCCTAGTTGGTTTTTTGATTATACTTAACAAATGAAGAAATTTCCTTCTAACTTGTTAATCTGTCAAATATAATCAGTATACAACTTTTGATCACAGTTCTTTGATATTTGTTAATTATATATATGACCATTAAACATTTTAGTAAAGACTGGTAATACAGATTTAAAAAGAATTATTAGAGAATAAACACTAAAAAACATTAAAACATTTGTATAAAATTATAAAATGAATAACTGGCATTTCACCAAAGAAGACCTAGATAATTTTCAAGTGTAATTGTATATTATACAATGTTGTAAAACAAGTTTCTATGAAACAAACTATTTTCTCAAATTAGTGTAACATTCACATGTATGTATGCATACATAAAATATGGCCTGTCTTTCCTTTTCTATTACAATTCATCAATTAATATAAACTGGAACATTTTCATGGTTTGCTTTTCTCTATAGATCATAAGTTTACTTATAATTTACAATTAAATAATTTATTTTTTGGCATCTTAGACAGCATCTATCTTCTGAAAAAGAATAGAAAGGAATACTCTCACATAATTAAATGAGTACATTTGTGATTGTTTTGTTTCTCAAGGCAGGGTTTCTCTGTATCGTCCTTATTTTCCTGTAATTTGTTTTAAAGACCAGGCTGGCCTCAAAAATCTGGGATCTCCCTGCCTCAGCTTTCTGAGTGCTGGAATTAAAAGCATGTGCCACCACATCCAACATATATTTAAATTGTAGAAAGAAAGTTATAAATTGAAATAAAATATAAATGTAATTTTAGCTGGAAATTCCATCTGCCTGTAATTCAGCAAACTGTCAAACAGAGAGAAGGAGGGAAAGAATCTGCTCTCTAGGTCTTTCAGAAAACATGAAGTTGTTTCTTAAGCTTTACACAAGTGAACCAACAAAAACAAGGTGACAACGAAGGAATAGGTTTATTCAGGAAATAAAAAATGCCCAAAATATTGTCAAAAATGAAATGATCTACAACATTGCCCAGCCTGCTGTTGGCATCCTTGTAAAAAAATGAGTTAAGGAAAGAATCTTGCCAAGACTGTTTAATGTGCATATTGAGCATATTTTGCATTTTAAGAACCAACCTAGCTTTCTAATAGGCAAGAAACAAAATGATCAGAAAAATATGAATGCCAAACAGAAAAGAAGAAAGAAAGGAAGGAAGAAGAAAGAAAAAAGAAAAGATTAAAAATGGGGCTGGGAGCTGAGATGTGGGAATGCACCTTTCATATTTTAAAGGCAAATAATCATTTCTCCTTTTATCCAGTATAAATTGATTGAAATAGTCCATGATTATTTTTTCTCCACTTTTCCCTCTTATAAAATAAACCATCACAATATATTCTGCTACCCTATACTTTCATTGCTATTTGTTGTATGCCTTAAAAATCTTAAAACCATAGAATTAGGGATCTGTATTGCTCTTTTAGTTTATCAAATTTAACTCTTAAAAGATTGTATTTTTCTTATGCCCCAAGGATTTAAGAGATATTAGTAATATTCCAAAATCATGTATCATAATCTATAGTAGAAGACAGGTTAGTGGCAGCCACGGGGCAACAAAATGGTACCAACATAATCAGAATTGAAGTAAGTGTTCCTTGAAGTCTATGTTCAAAAGGCTTCAGCGTTTAAAATCACTCAAATTTGTACTAGAGTTTCCTCGGGGTTCTTTCTTGCAATAACAACATTGGGTACCACATAAAGGGAGACAGCACAAGGGGAAGGTATTGGCTCCCATTGTCATAACCTGATATATAGTTAGTAGGTCAAGATCACATAACCAGAATTTCTTGAACTTTTTCCACATAGGATCCTTTTGCATAAGAAATTTTTATAACACACCAAATGTATATGCATATATGCTCATTACAAAAATTGAACTTTACTGATAATAAACCATAAAAAATTATTTCAAAATAATTTTTGGCATAAATATATCTTTACCATTTGGTGATGGAAACATAACTATTTAGATGGAGGTACTTGTTCATTTTTTACGTGCAGAATTAAGTCAACTATGTGATACTGAAAGATGCTTTTCAGAGTTCAATATTTTGAATTTATAATCACAAATGCAAAAAAAGTTGATTCATATACATGGCAGTAGTGTATACAGGTCTATTTCAGAAACTACAGAAAATACTGTCATAATCTCAATTCAAATTTCATTAAATAATTTATTATGCAATTCATGAACTTCAAACCAGAAACTAAAACATTAATTTTTAAAATTAAACATTCTAACATAGTACAATCCAAACATATACTAATTTAAATTTAAATCCTAAGAAATTATGGTAGGAAAATACTAAAAAAAAAAGTCTTTGTTTTGTGTAACCAACTCCTGATGTTCTATAAGGGCAGAAAATTTGGATGTACAGTGAAAAGATTGCAAACAAAATTACATAAAAGTCTCTAGTCAGAGCCAAGGAGTTTTAGTCAGTGTTTGTAGGTGTGTTAGCATGCATCATGCAAAGAGAAGTCACATGACTCAACACTGGCAAACATTGCCAGAAATTTCTTAGATTCATTACACCTTTGACTTTGAATTAATTTATGATCACCACACATTCAGAAACCCTTACTGTAGCCAAATTTTTCACAACTCCTTGCCGAGTTCTTTGATGAGGCCACTCCTGGTTTGAGATGCTGAAACCTAAACTGCTATTTTTACGTTTGCCAATTTAAGCTGAAATGTTGACTAGGAGTACAAGAAGATAGCCTTGAACTGTTAGTCCCTCCAAGACTCCTTTCCAGTTTGCAAAATTCACACCTAACCTTTGACACTATCTCTTCTCAAGTCACATTAGTTGCTGAATGTGAATTATAAGATGCTACCTGTCATAGTCAGTCTCTTAAAAGTACTTGGGATTTTCAAACAAATATGACAGAAGTTATGCTTTCAAAACACTGAGAGCACAAAGGGCTCTAGAAACTGTGCTTCATCTCTTTAACACAGAAGAGACTGCACTGAACTTGAAAGTAACCCAGTTCACTAAATTAGTGGTTGTACAAACGTTGCATAACTACAATGTCAGGCAACTTACCCGCTACCACTGATATATTTAGTATCACAAACCCTTTATTCTACATCCAATCTAGAGAAACAGAAGACCTGATGTCTTCAATTAGTTGTTCAAAATCTTATGTGATTAAGTGTGAGTGATCTACACAGAACTATCATCCTCAAAAGGTCAGACTCAACCTTCAGTCTCACAAATCCTTCGACATCAGGATTCGTATTCTCACCTCCACTTGCAGATACTTTCCCATCTCTCCATCAATGAGTTTTCCTTTCTTCATTCTGAGTGAAAATTCACTGCTTTTCCTGCTCAAAGACAGTGCAACTGGGAAGGAAAAGTAACCACGGCAAGCAAAAAGTACAAAAACAAATGACTGAGCTTTGGGCATGGCTCTGCAATTAAAAGTAATATCATGACCCCATGAATTCGTACCACAGAACCCATGTGAATAAGGAAAGACAAATGACAAAAGTCGTCATGAGATAAGAGTGGAGACAGGAGACCAGGAAACTCATAGGCCAACTAGCAGCAGAACAGGAAATATAATGCAGACCTTCCTTGCCTCAATAAAGTAGAAAGTGAAAACAACATCCCCAAATTTGTCTTCTGACCTCCATAAAAGTGTCCACAATCACACACATGAACACACACTCAGACAAACACTGAGGGAAAAAAAGAACTAATTATTAACATGATGCCATTAGAGCACTGTCCACACAATCAACTAACAGGTAGACTAGAACATCATGTGCCAGAATATTCAATTAGAATAACATACAAAATATCAAAAGACTAATTCCTTGAAGCACATTCAGGCAATATTTAAATAGATGTCATTTTTACAATTGAACTCCAAAATTGTGTGTGACTTATAGTCATTAAAATGATAGTAAACATGTGATTATCTATTCCGGCGATTATATTTTATTTTATGCATAAAAATGCATCAAATCCTACATTAAGGAAGATGTAGATCCAATATGAGATGCCAGTGAGGTGGAAGATGAATGCTTAAATTCGGACTTAGGGTGAACAGCCAAGGCCACTCTGCATTTTCATGTTATAATAGTGTAAAACTAATTGGCAGGCAAAGAATAAGATTAATCTAAGTGAATAGTTTATAATACTGTCAACTAGTTCAATGTAGCCTTCTCTGTTAGCAAAATAAAATAGACAAAAAGAATGTAAATTTAAAGTTTTGCTTTAGTAGCTTCATAATCTTTGTCTAAAAGTGTGGTTTTGCAAACTAACTACCTACCTAAATAAATAAATAAACAAAAATGATGCAGACTAAGTGAACTTTGTGCTTGTTGCCAATGGATCTTTGTACAAGCTTATACATTAGGCACTTCGCTTTGTTTGATTCTGCATTTAGGAAACAAATGAGCATAATGTTTAATCAATTAATATACTATGTATCTTATAAATACATATATTTATCACTTGCTAAAGTGTTTCTCAACATACATGAATAGGGTTGGTATAATGAAAAACTGTGAGAGATTAAAGCATTAAATAATTCACAAAACATTGTTCTAATAAGATTATATTAATAACAAGGGTAAAAACCTGGCATCAACCAAGTTAAACATAATTCAATACAACTAAAATTTCAAAACATTAAAGGAATGAAATTAGATTATAATGGACTCTTTAAATTAAATCAATGCAATTAAGAATATGATGAAGTATCCAGTTATCTGTTTTCTGAGCCTTTGAAAAGTGGAAATATTAATGGAACTGTACAAGAAATTAGTGCTGACTAGATTAATTGTCATAGCAATTGCCATGTTATAAATATGTCATTTGTGAAAATTATGCATGAAGATTATGCACATGTTGTCAACATCACTTGAACAAATCTTTGATTCCTGAGGAAAGACCAGCAAGCTTTTCTTATTTCCAACATTATTGCACATTTAGAACATCTTAGGTGAAGATGTGGGAATTCTATACAATTGTAGCATGTTTTTAAAAGTTTATTGGCACTTCATCTGATAAGTTGAGAGAAATTAAGCAGCCAAAAAATGCAATCTGAGGAAACTCCAAAAGGAATGTAAACCAAACTGGTGGGGAGGTCTGTGGGTGTCAATCAAGAACAAAATGCAACTGTCAAGCTTGCTTTGCTAACAAACTGTCACATCAACAATATGGAGTTAATGACTACAAATTAACTGTATACCAGATGCTTGACACTTTGTTATGACACTTAGCAAGCTAGTTGACATTTGGGGATCAAAGCTTCTTTAATTACACTTTGTATAACATGTGCAACCTTTATGCTAATGTCCAAATATTCCTTGGAGCACACTGCCCAAGTAACAGCGTCCACAGACTTTGTTCTAGGTGTGGGTTTCAAAGTATTCATGTGGCAATAAAAAACAGGGAAGTAGCTGAATGAGAGCCAGGCATCAATGTACAATGTTACTTGGCATTACTACTGCCTAAAATAACACCATTTCTTAATTTGGTGAACTGGTAAAGCACTTCTCCTTACTTGCAGACACAGTGTGTAAAATACACATTTTCAAACAAAGTGGTAAACACACACACACACACACACACACACACACACACACACACACAAACACACAACACAACACATATTCATATAAAAGACAGTGATGAATATGAAAAAGTAAACTACCGGTGAAAGGTATTAAAGGTACATTGATTGACAATAAATACTGCCTTTTGGAGCACTGAATTGAGTGGTTTTTCAGGGTTTATTTTTGCGGGACAGGTATGACATTTTCTCAAGTGAATAAAACTCAATACATGACATATACAAAACTCTGCTTGCTTATTGGGTAAAACATTTCCATCATTTATGAAAACTAAGATCGCTTTAATATCAGTAAAATTAGTGCTATTAGTAAGATACTAGTAAAAGGAAAGGAAGCATTTCAGTAAAACATCCAAATGGCTTTATTAATGAGTGAATGTAATGGAATCATGATGTAATCAGGGTTTGCTTTGGCAAAAGTGACAGAAATCAGGAGGCTATTCTGAGACTCAGCAGCATCTGGCACTTCTAGTCCTTTATTCCAGCCTTGTCTGGATTGTTCTTCGGGAAAGCCAGATTTAGGATATGTAAAGAAGTAAAGATGGATACAAAGGAAAGATCTATTACTAGAAAACCTGGAATGGAATTGATAAACATGTCCAACCATTTAATTCTTCGGATAACACATAACACATCCTGGAGAGGAGAATTGCAAAATCACAGAGCCATGAACTTCCTGTGTACTCCATCCCAGGATGGCAACTAATGTGCACTTCACTCTCTAGGACAACACTCGGTCCCTCTGTCATTGTTAGAATCCCACACACAGAGAAGTCTAAACAGAAGAAGAGCGGGGCACTTGGTAAAGTCTGTTGAATGCT